>JANRGW010040958.1:0-15696 GCA_024733675.1 Psilopsiagon aymara
TTATTACTAGTAGTAGCAGTAGTGGTTTGTGTTATACCTTAGTTACTAAACTGTTCTTATCTCATCCTGTGGGAGTTTCATTCTTTCGATTCTCCTTCCCATCCTTCCAGGGGCAGAGGGAAGAAAAAGGGGGAAGTGAGTGAACAAACTGCATGGCTGATTAACAGGTTAAACCACGACAAGCACCATGCCACTGTAAGAAGCAATGGCAATTTCATTAAGTGAAGAATAAACAACATATATGTGTTTGGGAGGAAGTTTAGATATTTTTAGCAGATTTCTTTTTTCTGTGTTGTTTTGTTTGTGGGGTATTTTTTGTGGGTTTTTTGTTTGGTTTGGTTTGGGGTTTGTTTTTTTTTTTTTTCATTTTGAATCAGCTCTGTGACACTTACTAAACTTAGTGTGGTGTAACAGCTAACTGAGCCAATGAGATATTTGAATGCTAGTAAAAGGCACGTAGAAACAGCAAGGCGGTACCTTAGCTGCTGGCACAATCAACTAGGTGTTAATTTTCTCGTTTTTGTTTTTCGTTACTAGTAATCTCACTCCTGCCTTGGCTTCAATAAGCAGCATGATAGCTTGTCAACTTGTACTTCAACAGTTTTATTCCACTTTTAAGGAGGAATTATGTTGGACTTTATTACCTCTCTGAATTCCACCGTCAACATTTGCAGCTTCAGAAAAATCATTCTAACTGTACAGCAGCCCTAGCTGAGGTAGAATGGTTTTACATTGTCCCTATCAGGTCTCACATGGTATTCTTAGAAGATGGAAAAATCATTTTCCTTCCAACCTGCTCAGTCCTGCTGAAAAGGAATTCTTTGTATGCAGTTAATGGAACCTCCCAAAGTACCACTGGGAAAACCATGGGCAAGATAAAATCTCTTGACCTCTGTATTTCTGTATCATCAGCAGCATTTGGGAGGGAGAAATCATTCTCCTTATCCGGTTTAAGTATTGAAGCAGTTTCCTGGCTCAGTTTAGCATTACTAATGATAGAAGGCTACAAACCACTAGGTTCATAAGTAGCATAGCTTATGTGGGGACTGCAAGCAGCTGTATTACACAGGTCTTGGGGCCTTTTTCCTTTATAGAAGCACTTGGATACCTATCATATTGTAGTTGAATACCTGTCATGCGATATGACATGTGCTTGTGCTGCAGTCACTTGACCCAATAATTAGGTGTTGATCATGTAATGGATTAATGCTCAAATGTATGCTGAGTATGTATGTGAGGCTCTGAAGTACCCTTAGGGGGCCAGTTGAGTAGAATACCTTTTGTGTTGTTTCAGGATTCCAACCTCCTTTGCATACTTAAAAAAGGATTCAAATATAATTGTATAAATAAATGACGACAGTAGCTTCCTGGAGCTCTTAAGGAAGTTGCTGTTTCTGGTTATGCTGCCGAGATGGAAGGCTGAATAGCAATGAAGGAAATGGATTCAGAATTTCTGATAGTAAATGTCTGTGAGCAAAGTTCTGACAGTAGACACATGGGTCTAGTTCTGCCTGACATTAATGAAGTTGCAGGCATGCATCTAAGGCCAAAGTTGAGTCCATATTTCTCATCCTATTGTCTGTGTGAACTTGTCACTATTTATTACGCTAACCCTTTGGCCAGATTATTGCAAAAATACTGCGTACTGTTAATACTTGACAGCATGCAGTCTTTGAATCATATATACAGAGTTAGCTTTTGAACTTGTAGCCTCTTTGATTTATTTGCTGCTGCCTCAGGAGTTTCTGCCTGTTTTAAAATCATGTCTCTGTTATACTAGTACTAGAAGTTATTCTGTGGCTTAGCTGTTCTGCAACCGCATGTTTCCTTTTACTTGCTGCTTATCTTAATCTCTTTTAGATTCACTAATGTAGAAGTCGCCATTTTTAATTCATTTTCATTAAGCTTGTGCCTGAGTAATAAAACAAATTTTAAAAAGTGGAAATTTTCTCTTAAGCCAGATGTTAAACAGTCAGCTGTACTTATTTTGAATGAAACTGCAGCCTCATTTAAACCATAACATTCATTTACATGCTGCCAGCTTTGACATACTAGAAAGAATATATCATCCACTCCTTTTCAACCACAGCTTTTGTATGGCTTGTTTGTAAGTGTGTGTGTGAATTTAGAGAGCAAATGAACATCAATGAGCTCTTACTAGTACTATGCAATACATCTGTTAACTACTCAGGCTCCATGATGTGATCACAAGCCAAATGTGATCACCTGGTTTTAGTATTCATGAGGAGCAGCCTGGGCACTCAAATTGTTTCAAGCTTGAGAAGATAAATAGTCAAATAAAGATAAATAAGGGTGAACTAGTTACTCATTTCCTAATTGGAGTTGATATTTTAGTGCATAAATACATACAATTAATAAATGTCCATGAAATACTTTCTTTCGAGTGCTGAAGTCCAGAGCCTGATAGATTAGACATTCTGATTTTCATCCTATTTCTTGAATGCTGGAAATATTCAGTCCCTCTTGTAATGTTGCTCCACACTTTTCCAAAGGAGAACAGCTTTGGGATGTGGTGATTCTAACTGTCTAGGTTTTGAGACATTGAAAACATCTATTGCTAGACTGCATTATTTTAGCAAGATAAATTGAGATTCAAGTGCATTGCTTATAACTGCAATCATGGATGAAATGAGAGGTGTTTCTGTACTGGAGGGACCTTTTTGAGTACAGAACATAGGGAAGACTCTGTACTGTGCTCTGTACCTGAAAAACGAAACTCTACTTTCCATCAAATATTGCAAAATTTGGATGTTCCCTCACCTTTCATGGCACAGTTCTAATCAATAGCTGCTAATTCTGTGTATGTAGATCAATGATTTGAACCTAATATTTTAGCTGTGGCACTTTCATAACAGGGATCAAAATTAGGCAATTCATGGAGGTGCTGTGGCACTAAGTCGGAGGATACAGAATTTGTATGTCTGAGCATTTTCCTGTGAGAACAGAAGCAGATTGTATACTTATCCTTTTTTTGTAGCCTTTTAATTTTTTTTTTTTTTTTTTTTTTCTACCAACAGAGCTACTCACAGAAATGCAAATCTCACAATAAAAAAAAAAAAAGCAGTTGCAGGTAGGGACTGTAAGGGAAAGGCGACTGGCAACAGAGTTTTCCACATCAAAGCCATGAATCAAGAATATCAGGCAGTTTCTGTTATATAAAGCTACTATATGTGTTCTGAGGTTTTATATATATTACAAGAATAAGCAGATGAAAAAAAATAAAAAGAAGGAGAAGGCGGGCATGATGTTGCTTGACTAGTCACTATTCGGTTAGGAAGATGTGACGGCCTGGGGCCAGGGGTATATTGTCAGGACACACAGTTTTTCTCTGATCCTATGTCTGTAGTGAATAAGCAGTTCTCTTTTATCTTTGTTATCCATTTTTTTTTCTTCATTATTTGAAAGGTAGGAGTTTGTCAAAGAGCCTTTGGGAGAAATCAAACAAGATAAATGAAATCCATAAGGAATAAAAGGAGTAATCTTTTTGCTATCATCTCTAGATTCTGCATGGTTTCTGTGGAAAGTTTCAGTTGTTGATACAAATTCATGTAGTTAGAATCATTCCTTAGTCTTTCTACTCACTTTGCAAAGTAAGAGGCTGAAGCATTTGCATATGACTGTCTTCTGTTTCTGGTTTCTTATGGTGTTTATGTTTACTAGCGCAGTGCTGCTGAGAAAGTGCATTATTAGCTCTTCATTTTTCCAGTGTCTCCTCCCCACTACTTCTGTATTGTGTTTTGCTGAACGGCTTTACATTAAATATCTTGTCTGATTGGAGGCCATATCTAATAAAGACACTTATTTGGTATTTGGAATATATTGTTTCCAAGCAAAGCAGCAAAAAGGTTGATTACATCTAGTACACTTTAAAACCCCTAATGCCTAGCAAGTGGATGGTGGTTATTTTTTCTTGAAAGCTGCCTTTGTAATAAGTTAGGGTATTGATTCCTGCAAATGTGGGTTTGTATTCCATGTGTCACTGTAGAATTCTGTGGTATACATGTAGTGTTCTGGTTACTCAGGTCACAGGGCAGAAATAGAAAAGATGCAGAAAAGGCTAATAAGAATATTTAACAGCTTATATACAGGGCAGGAAGAGAAGCTAATGGACTGGATTGTCACCCTGGAAAAAAGGTGAGTAAGAGGAGAGAGGAAATTAGTGTAAGAAATTATAATGGAGGAGGGGGAGAATATAATTAGAAGATGATTTTATTAGTCCTTGGAATTAAAGCATCAGGGTAACCTGGTAAATATTACCAGCCATATAGTTTAAAACAAAGAAAAATAACTGTCTTTTGACATGCCATCATCACATTATGTGCTTCAGGTCCATGAGATGCTTTGGAGGCCCAAATACAAACATAAAAAGTGGTCAGACATGGTCATGGAGGGTAAGTGTTGGTGGAAGAGATGTCTGTAGAGTGTGAGCAGTTGAATATTAAGCACTGTGATCTGCACTTCCTCCATATTCAACAACCCCCAAGTTACAGATTACTTGCAACAGGGAACAATAATTCTATATATGCACTTGCCTTGTGTTTTGTTTTGGGTGTTTGCTGCTGGCCAGTGTCAGAGGTGACCCAGGGCTATGGATACCTGTGGCTTTTCACAGCATGACAGTTCTTATTGTACCAGTGTGGAAATGAGCTGCGGCCTAAGGAGCTTTCCATCTAAACAGGCAAATAAAAAGATGGGGAAGTAAAGCGGATACTTCTAGAGGTAAGGAACTATGGTCATGGCTTTATAAGAAACAGGCTACATGTACATTGGGAGAAATATCCATGAGTCAGTAAGATTTGTTTTCACCTTTCAGATAGGAATCTGATCTAATAAAAGGAAGTTATTTCTCATAAACTTGTGAGATTTTATCTCTGCAGATAAAATTACAATAATTTGGGTCAATTTTTCTTGTGAGAAATGACTCAATAAAGCCATTCTTTCTTTCAGTGTCGAGTTTTAAGTTTAGATGAGTCCAAACAGCCATTCTGAGATTAAAATGGATGCTCTTTAATAAAATCAGGTCCTGCTTCTCAAGCTGATTGTTATACTTCAGAATATAGCCTCTTTGGGTGTTTTAGTTTCAATGATATGCACCTAACTAGGTGTTCACCACTAAATCACAGTAGTTGCCAGAGGAGTTCTGGATAGCTCTGCTGTGCTGGACATCTTTTCTTTTCTCCTTTCACAGAGATAGTTTAATGTCTTGATTTCAATGATTTAATGATGTAAATTACCCACAGCTGGTGATGAAACAGTTTTCATTCTCACTTTGAAGATCAAATAAACAAAATTTTTTGGAGCACTATGGGCACCTCTCATCCTGTTGCAATTCTTTCCTCAACTTGATTACTTCTTAATTGTTCACATGAAAAAGTGTAAATTAGGGGAGACATAATTACAAGTAAGTAGGATGATTCATAATAATTCTGCTACAGTTTTATGCCTACAAAAGCCAAGCAATTGCTTCTCAGATATTACCAAACCAGAGCTGAGCTACCTAGGCCAATGAATGAATTTCCCGGTGTGCAAAAAATCTAGGCATTAGTTTGGAGTATGTATGAGCTTCTCTAAGAATGTCTGCCTGAGATACGATCCCAGCAAGTGCTGGAGCATGTAAGCCCTGAAAGAATGTTTTGTTGCACAAGCCATTGGCTATGTATTGGTTGTGTTACTGTCCAAAATATTCAAGATGATGCATGTCACATTAAATTTCTTAGGAATTTAGAAATTTTTGATCTAAAAATGAGTGTTAATATTGTAATGGAAATGGCTTAATGGCCATTCACCTGCCCTTCACTTTTCCAGGAGTAAGCACACATTCTTTTCCCCATCATTTTGAAGAAGGCAGGAATGTCATCTGTTGCAAACTTTTTGAAATTACCTTTTCAGTATAAGATCCCTCCAAAATTTTACCACTTCAAAGCACGGAGAGTGTTAATAGGGCAAAATAGAAATTATTTACATTACTAGCCTGAGCTGATGTCTTGCAAAGCTGAGTATCATAAGATATCATCAGTATACAAGAACCAAAAACCTCTGACCATTTGCTAGACAGCCTCTTCTTGCTAAATAGCTAATATTAATATGCATAGTTAGGCTTATCAAACTCTTTTAAATTCAGTCTGATCTAGCTGAAAGCTTCTCCTCCCTAATTCCCAGCTGTGCATTCCCACTCTGTTACAGATACAGCAACGTATAGTACAGAGTACAAGGTATGGTACAAGGTACAGAGAGTAGGTTGATGTCATTGATCTGACAGAAAGGTAAACAACCCACTAAGAAATCCTCTGTTTTTTTCCCCTTCAGTCAATAAGCTGTTCCTTTATTCTGCTGCTGTCTGGTCATTTGACCATGGAAGGCAGTTTGGGGTAGGGAGGGGGAATGTGAATGTCTGGTTTGGTACCAGACAACAGAGCAATGGCAGAGTTGCATCTTTTGTATTTTCACGTTTGTGATATCATCTGATAGAAGATACTAGTATTTCCTCAGATGTAATGGTTGCAGCTACATTTATGTTGCATTTAGTCTCATCAAGCTTCAAATACCTGCCCTGTAGACAAGTATCTAATCTCTTAGTTTTATTATCACTGGAAAGAACGGTGTATTTCAGTATTGCAGGTCATGTCTTCCTAGGCTCAATATCAAGAATACTTACATTTATCAATGATAGAGAGTGTGCAGCTGACAGATGTTCAGTGAGCTGAGGTACAAACTTCGTGTGGAAACATTTGAAGTCTTTTGTATCAGGAAGATTAAGTATTTCTTGATATCTCATTTTACTTTTTGTTGAAATCAAAGGAAAAAAAAAAAGGAAAAGGTAAAGTCCCTCAGCTTCTGATACAGCATGAAGATTTAGATTAAATATATCAACACTGTAAATACTAAGTATTCAAAAACAATCTTTTTTTTTTGTCAATAACGTTTCACTGGTTTTGTTTGAATTAAAGTACATCTTTTTGTAGCTAAAGTTCTGCTGTAACTGTTTATATTGGTGACATAATTTTCTCTTTTCAAATAACTTTAGAGATAGCATAGCTTACTTTTCCCTCTCCATCCCATCCCTTCTTAGGAAATAGAACTTGTTACCCTCCAGGCACACTTTCACGGTTTCAGTACAGGTTACTTAATATATTCAGATTTTCAGTTATTATTTAACTTGGTGTTTGAAAGTAGGCAGTTTCTGAAAACTCAAAGAAAATGTGCCAAAGAGAAGTGCGTGATAAAAAAACATGCTGCAGTTTTAATCATATGTTGTCATGAAATACCATACGTATTAGAGGCTTGCATTATTTTCCCTTGCTAGAAACAAGAATGTCTTTTCACCAATTCAGCTTTAAAATAGCAGGGGAAACTTTGTCACTTTTTTATCAATGCGAATCTAGCCTAGTATTATATAGTGGTAGAGATTTCCCTTCTGCGGGAAGACAACATGCTCACTGCTCTGGTGACTGTAGTGAGAGGACATGGAGTAATGGGTTCAAACTTAAATGGGGGAAGTTTAGATTGGATATGAGGAAGAAATTCTTTAGTGTAAGGGTGGTGAGGCACTGGAATGGGTTGCCCAGGAAAGCTGTGTATGCTCCATTGCTGGCAGTGTTCAAGGCCAGGTTGGACATAGCCTTGGGTGATATGGTTTAGTGTGCCCATGGCAAGGGGGTTGGAACTGGATGATCTTAAGGTCCTTTCCAACCCTAGCTATTCTATGATTCTAAGGGATCAGCAAGGTAATTTTAAAAGGTATGTTTCTGGGCTCATTTTGTGTAAGACATGCCAGGCTTTTGTTATAGGAAGGCTCAAACAAGAATGAGTTAAGTCACCTAAAAATGGGAGATTCCATAGTCCCTGTAATAATGTAAAGTACATTTGGACAGTTGTGTAATACTGTATGGGGGACACTGCAGTTTTTATATACATTTTCATTATGTTATTGATCCATCCCACTCCAAAAAGTTTATCATTTTCATTTATTTAATAGATAATCCTAAGTGTAGTTTAAATAATTGCCATATGACTACTGAAAACTCAGAATGAGACAATCAACACAGTGTGTGATTTGTGTTGATCAGAGTATTGTTTGAAGCAGGAGTGCTTGAACTAGGAGGGTTCTTTGTAGTAGTACAAATTCTCAAGAGTTATATATGATGTAAAGGGAGTACTTATTTTCAAATATGTTTCAAAGCATATTTCATGATGGCAATTAGATATATGTTGAGTGAATTAATGATTTTGATGTCTTGAGCTTTTGGAAAACATCAGAAACCAAAATATTGGGGTTTGGGGCTCTATGTTTAAAGTATTTTTTTTACAGGATCTTAAATAAGTAAAGTAATAAAAAGTAAGTAAAGTAAATAAAGTAAGTATATTTTATATATACTTAAGTTTACTTAAGTAAGTAAAGTTAAATAAAGTAATCTTTAATTTCTAGTTCAATTATGTATTTCTGGGACATATCTTCTCTGGCACATGGTTACATAGTTACAATTAATATGTTTGTTTGAAAACTGCTGATTTAACTGGAACTGTGTATATGTGTGTCCTGGTTTCAACTGTAACAGTTATTTTTCTTTCTAGTAGCTGCTGCAGCACTGTCTTTCAGCTTTAGCCCAAGAATGATGCTGATAACGCGCCACTGTTTTAGTTGTTGCTAAGTAATGCTTATCCCAATCAAGGACTTTTCAGTCTCTAATGCTCTGCCAGAGAAGAGGGGCACAAGAAGCCAGGAAGAAAGAGAGATGGGATGGACACCTGACCCAAACTAGCCAAAAAGGGGGATTCCATACCAACAGCATGTCATGCTCACTATGTAAACTGGGGTGAGTCACTCAGAAGGGCAGATTGCTGCTCAGGTTGGGCTTGATACCATTTGGCAGGTGGTGAGCAATTGTATTGTGCATCACTTGTGTTTATTGTTTTGGTTTGGTTTGGGTTTTTTCAGGTTTAGTTTTATATTCTTCCCCCTCGTTATTTCCCTCATCATTATTGTTATTAATAGTAGTAATAGTTTTATATTATACTTAAGTTATTGAACTGTTCTTATCTCAACCCAAGAGGTTTACATTCTTTCAATTCTCTTCCCCATCCCACCCAGAGAGCGGGGAATAAGGGGGAGTGAGCAAGTGGCTGTGTGGTTCTGCGTTACCGGCTGGACTTAAACCACAACAATGCGATTGAGGCAGGTTTACTGAAGATACTGGATTTTTGCTCTCTTTTCTCATGCTAGGCAGGAGCAGTTTGACTTAGACGTTACACTGATAATTTTCAATTTTGTTCTCCTAAGTACAACTGTCCTCACATGCCTCATTCAGTCCAATAAATGTTTTCTACTCCAGCCAGGGTAGGGGTTTTTTTGGCTTCTCCTTTAGAGAAAACTCGCTCAGATCTGTAGCAAAGTTTTTCTAGCAACTGAATTTGGAAACAGCAGAGCTTTCTTCAGGGTGCTTTGGGTTGTATGGTGTCCCAGAGTTTTTAATGTTAAGGCCAGTGCAAAGCATTTTAGTCTTTCCCTTTCAAGAGAAGAAAACTGGCAAACAGTTATAGAAGAGAGGAACCAGGCAATAATTACTTCTTCTCCTGTATGAGCTTTGGTTGTTTAGAAGAAAAGAAAGCTGTACATTGCAGACGTCTAGTACTGTATTTCCTAGAGTATTTTGCAGTAGGGTGATCTGTACAGCCAGCAAAAATAACCATGAAATTATTTACTTTCTTCCAGTGTTCTTGATTTCTAGAAGCAAAGGTCTGTTCTGTAAGGTTCCCTGTGGTTTAGAGTGCTGGTATATTGTCTCAGAAGAGATAATTCAATCTACTCCCCTGAAACAAAACCAAACACATTATAGTAGACATTTTTATTTGTTGTTTGGTTTTTTTTTTCACATATTTTGTTTTGAGGCACTGTACTTGCAGTACTATTCACCATGTCACATTTAACCTTCTTTAAAGTGCTTTTTCACAGCATGCAGTTATGTGAATAGCTCTCAGATCAGTAGGTTGTTTCATTATCTTGTTCTGAATGTGCTTTTAGCTATGTGGGAAAAAATTAATGTTGTCCTTGGCTTCCAGTTTAAAATTGGCAAAATAGGAGTTTCAGTTCTTCCTCATGAGACTAATAGAGCAATTTTAACAGGTGACACAACAACCACTTTTATGCAGACCCATCGTAGGGTCTTGTTCACTGCAGTTGAAATTTCTGGTGAACAGATTTCTACAAGATGAATTATAATGTCACAGGAGCTTTACATTGGAGTGCTTTTATTTCATGCCAGCTTTAGATAGGAATTTTGGTTTTGTTTTGCTGCTGTGGTTATTCGTCAGTCTTGTAAAAAGTCAGCACTCAGGTACGCCTGTTGGAACCTGAAAGAAGCAGAAAACAATCGAGTGGTGCTACAGCAAAGAGAAAGCTACCTTAATCTGACTGATACAATACATAAGCACAATATTTGATGTGGACTCTGATTATCTTTTTATATCTTCCCAACATTTGCTCTTTGCTGCAACAGGAATTTATGTATGAGATTTAGAACCAGAAAATGGTATTTAACTTCACAGTAATCCTTTCTAGAATCATACTCACCAAGAGGAGAGTCGAGATTGTTACAGTTGCTGTCTCCTTCATCAACAGTAAAATAGTGATTAACATGGAAGTTTCCATCAAACTAAAATAGTTTAACTGTAGGTATGGCAATACTTTTCAAGAATTTATAGCTTTTTTTGTTCACTCAGTCTTTACTGTCTGAGTCCTTGAATTACAAGTAAAGACTATTTAAAGAAAACTTATATTTTGCTACCAAGCGTAAATATAGGTGAATATTTACATTCATAATCTGCCCACAAAACAATCCTATGCATCTTTCTCATGCATGGAAAGTGTAGCCTTGTTTGTTTTCTGAAGAAAAGCGCAAAAAAGTTAGCTCCTTTCTTTGAATTTGCCTGCAAAACATGAGAGAAATAGGAGGCTGCATTTTGGGGGCTCAGGGACTGTGGGGTACAAAACCATAAACTAATCAGTTGGGGTGCAAAGCCATGAACTAATCAGTTGCTCAGCCACATCTTCAAATCCAGCTTTGGATTCAGAATCTTTTTGTAGATATTAGAGAATGTCGATGAAGGGGGTTTACTTCAGACTTACTTCTTTTTCTGAATCAAAATGCCTCGCATTAACACAGCACAGCTCCTGCAGAGAATTAGTTGGTCAGTTTTAGATTGGTCTACAATCCCCTTGTTAAGTGTACTTAATTTCCTTTTCCCATGAGGTAGCGTGGAACAAAGTGCATGCGAGTGCTTCTCATTGTCCCTGTAACCTGGCTGTTGTGTTTTGCCTTGCACAAATGGCCATTCTGTGGCCTCTCCTCTGTGCTTGTGTTGATGGAATGTCATTTCATCTACAAAATGCCAAGTGCAGCTGCACCAGTGTGCTTCCTCTGTTACTATTATAGCCTTGGTATCACTTCATCTTTTTAATACCTTTTAATATCTTTAATACAATTTTTTTAAAAATGTTGGACTGTTTTTGCAACAGACTTCGTTATTTACATATATATGTATCAGCAAAGGCAGGAGGCTCAGGAATCTAAGGAACAAAATAGGATATTCCCTGACTTTGTCCTCTGAGACATGGTAGGGAAGTAAGACTTTTGTCCTTAAGATCTAAAATCTCTTCCCCTGTGTCATAAGAGCCTGAGTAAATCTTTAAAAGAATTGAAGAGAGCCCTGATAAATGGAGCTGGAACAGGGAGTTGGGAGGAGGAGATTAGTCAAAGCTGACTTTGCTTAGCTTGCTGAGTGACAAATAGTTGCTTAGTCCTCAGTTCCTTCCTAATCCACAGGGAGCCAGAGCACACATTCTTGTTAGAGACAAACAGAGCCCAGTGCAGACATGGGATTCAAATTATCTGGTGAGGGCTGAGAAATGGTGGAAGAGAATGAAAGAGCTATGAGCCTTGGCATAGAATCCTGTGTATCCTTCTGCCCCTGGTCAGCACAGAAAATAACTTGAAATTCCTGATGGCATAAATAATTTGGGGAGATAACCTAAACCACAGTGCAGTAGTTATCTGCCCCTTGCACAGTTGCTTCAAGCCATTTCAAAGAGCAATAATTTTCATCTTGTCTGGAAGGTGAGATGGCCAGAACACCCAAAAGTGGTGGATACAAAGTGCATTAGTAATGAATGCATTTACTGAATGCTCATGTTAAAGGCTGTGGCTGTGCCCTTTGCCTAGTGTGACTGTTTGGGAAATGTGTAAACTCTAAAGAATTTAGCTGGCATTTAATCCCGCAAACCTTTGTCATGTGAGAAAATAGCATGTTGGATTTATGGCAGGGTTTGGGGTCTTTCCTTTAATAGTGTGTTAGTATTTTCATTTAAGTTAGTTTTAACTGGATGCTCTAGTGAACTGTTAAGTTGCTTGTTAGCAGCAGTTGTAGTGGCATAAGTTGTCCAGCTGCATTATTTTCCATGCTTAATTTATTTTCCTTAAAAGTTTCAGTTTATTTATATAACTTTTGCTATATTTTTTTTATTTCTTTGGAAATGGTCCCTTTAAATATCCGTCACCCCTCCTTGCATCGTGATTTTGAGGTTGCAAATCCAGTTACTGTTGTAAGATGCAACGAACGGGAAATGGGGATCGCAAATTATTTCTTTTGTTCTTTCTTTACTAATAAGTCCCTGCACATCCATTCAATTTCTGTCTTTCTGAATTGTCACAAAGTGTAATTCAAGTTAGCATAGAACAGAGTGCCGTTCTTTATACCCCACGTTTAACCTGATAATAGGGCACTTTATGTCGTAAGAAATTCAAATGATGTTCCTTCACCCAGCTCAAAACTAAACTGAAACACTACAAGCTTTAAGCTAAGGTTATGTTGGAAATTGACCTTTAAAGTGTAAACTGCAGTGAACCTATGTTTCTAAATAGGTCTTAAAGTAGATGGTAAGAGATTAAAGAACTCCAGTTGAGATCATTAATTTTCCTCACATTCTGCACAGCAGAAGATTTTTTCCATGTTCAGGGGCCTCAGCTTGCCATTTGAAGTGATGAAATCTGTCTTGTTTGCAGTTTCCCTTCCTTCATGTGTCCAGGGTCAGACACTGGAAAATAGTGAGTTTTATCTGTTAGGCACATACCCAAAGGAAATGTGGTTGAGTGTTGTGAATTGAGAATAGAGGCACTTCTGTGGCAGATATTGTGGCATTTTCAGAAAATTTCTTTCTAGCTTTCTCTTCTTCTGGACCAAGTGGTTTATTCCAAATAGCCCAAAAGCTGCAGATAGCTTTAGTTTCAGAAGACCAGTACTTGGATGAAGACATTTTTAATTAAAATTTTCTTCTGAGCTCTCAGTGCACTTATGTCTCAGCTTGTGAGATTAACATGGTCAATGAGAAAGCCCTCTAGAAGTTAAACTGCAATTTGTTAGGAAATCCAATGTCAGAGGCTGGCTGTACCAGGTAGATAAAGATCTGACTTTGGATGCCTGATACCTAGTATTACTGAGGCTGACATCTTTGTGTTCTAGCAGACAGTGCATCTCTTAAGGGTGGAGAGCTTCACTGGCCATGGAGATGGTGTTACTGTGCTCCTGTATAATAGCCATCCCCAAGAAAACCACTGACCCAGACTGAGTGCTTTGGATAGGATGTTCTGTGCAGCTAACAGCATTCTTAATAAGGTTTGCTAATTGTACTTTATCTACTAAAAGCTACATATAATTTGCTACGCATTTGGACACTTACACCTGAAAATTATGTTTGAGAGTTAAACTTTGGGATAATTTTCATTACCGTGCTGGAGGCACGTATTCTACCATCAAGCTGTTCAGATTTAAGAATTGTGAAATTTGTATTACAGTCTGAGAAAATAAAGGCAAATTCCCAGGAATCTGATTTATTTGCATCTTCTGCTTATCTCCTTTCTTTTTTGGCTAAATGCCTATTAGAAATGGGTGCCATAGTACAGTTATTGACTGTTGTCACTAGAGGAAAGGAAGGAGAGTTCTTGAGGATTATCACATACTATGGGGCAATTTTAATTAAGGTGTACAGGGAGTTAATTACATAGATTCGATTAACGTAACATTGGAGATGTGATGATGATCATCAGTTTGTTAACTCATCCTGCTGGAATTTTTCAGACAATGTGATCAGGAATGGCACCTACTGGCTTACTCTTGCATTCTCCAAATCACATGGAAAGAGCTAGGATCTGGCAAAAAATCAGAGTAACAACGTTTGTGTTCACCATATTCAGACTTTTCTGTCGTGTTAGTTTGTCTAGTTGCTTACATTTCAGCAAAAGGCTGCTGCTTTGCACCTTAGGTATGTACCTGTAAAGAGTCTATGGACCCTCTTCTGTACTACTAGATTTTTAATGGAAAATCTACAGGACCCCATCAAAGCCAGGGTGTTGAAAGAAGAAGAAAGAACAGAACAAAACCCATGTGGAGTTTAATAAACTATTAGGAAATGCTGGAGGAAATAAATGCTGATGTCTGGCAACAGAATCTCAGTGAACAGCTTTCTATAAATTATTTCCAAAAACTGAGCTGAGCAGAGTGAAACTATTTGGTAGCTGACAGCAACACAGACATCCTACAGGTAATTGGATACCTGAGAGGTAATTTGGATGCTGGAGACAGACTCTTCATCAGGGACTGTAGCGATATGACAAGGGATAATAGTTTCAAACTTAACCAGGGGAAGTTCAGGTTAGATATAAGGAAGAAGTTCTTCACTGTGAGGGTGGTGAGGCACTGGAATAAATTGCCCAAAGAAGTGGTAAATACCCCATCCCTGGCAGTGTTCAAGGCCAGGAAGGACAGAGCCTTGGGTGCTATGGTCTAGCATGAGAAGGCACTGCCCATGGCAGGGGGATTGGAACTGGATGATCCTAAGGTCGTTTCCAGCCCTCACCATTCCATGATTCCATGATTCTATGTTACATTTGATGTTAGGAGCTGCAAATTGTTGTTTTGCTACATAAAATAATCTAGGCAGTAATCCTTGTGTTTTTGCCCTGCTTCGTTAACAACAGAACTGGACCAGTGGGAGCTCAGCAAAAGACTAGAACAACAGAGAACAGCATTGCCCACAGCTTAAAATCTGTTCAGGAGAAGTAATGTCCAAATAAAACTCATAAAAACCCTTTATATTGCTTAGTTCCTTTAGGGACAATTAGCTGCAGTGAATGACAAAATTTTGGAAAGCTCATGTTAGCCAATAGCTAACATTTGACAGATGGCAGTATGCGTAAGACATCTAACAGTAGCTGTTAACCCTTTCTGTAAAGGGTGAAAAGTTGAGGTATACAGTAAGCAAGTACATTAATTCTTTGCTGCTTGCTCTTGTAAAATTTTGGGATTATTGAATCTCTGAGAATAACATTGACAAATTAAGATTGTCAAACAGTTGTAATTTTCCTGTTTAAAGCTTTTCCCAATAAACAAATGCTTGGAGCTGTGAATTTTTAATCTCAGCTTTCCTATAGAGTGGACATTCTAGGCCAGTGTGTGCTGGAAGTCTTTGGGCAGATATGTTCAGCAGGGCTTGAGGAATTTTAACTTCCTGTGTACATACAAAAAGTATCCTAAAATAAAAGCAATCTTTGTCTGTCATGGGTTCAGCAGTAGCAGTCATTTTTCTCCTTCCTAGTAGCTGGTGCAGCACTGTGTTTTTAACTTGTG
>JANRGW010040963.1:1123-41348 GCA_024733675.1 Psilopsiagon aymara
ACAGTACTATTTGTATACATTGTTTAAACCCTTCTTCAGACCTGTGTGAGATGCTGCAAAACCGGAACTGGGGCAGAAATGTAGAAGTCTAAGTGTGCATAGAGCTAGAAGAGCTCTCTGGTCCTCTATTCCACAAACTATGTTGTGTAGAGACTGAGTTAAGGAGAAGTCCTCCCTTTTATATGACCTGTAAGGAAATTAAATTGGAGATGTTTTTCAGTTAATCTACCCAAGCTCTTTTGTAAGGATTGTCAGTAGGGTGCTCTTGCCACAAAGGTTAGGATTGAAGTTAAAGATGGTCTCCAATTTGCAGGTTGCTTGTGATCAGAGTAGTTTATTTCTTTGCAGTCTGGTGTTAAAGGCAACATTTATGGGCATGGTTTTGGCCTTGTTTGATTTAACAGCTCCTTGAATCCTCATGATTTAGTGCCTGTGGTGGAGCTTCATGTAGAGTACAGAGACCTGGTAGGTGGATTGGAGCTGGGAACTGGTGTCTTCATTGTATCCTTGGGGTACCTACCACCTGAACTTGAATTGGCCCATTACATGACACAGAATTCAGTGAATAGAGAATGCAGAGAATACTTTGGAGGTTTTTCTAGGCCTTAACACTTCATGGTCTATATTTTGGTCTCCCTCACTTCCCACACCTTCTGTTTGCTTACTATAGTCACAGCTGCATATAGAAAATCATATCCTCCTGCTTATTGCAGCTCTACACATAGTAAATCAAACTGAACATACCATCACAGCTGTATTCACTGGAGACTTGGGTAATAGACATGAGCTTCGAGTTGATTCTCAAGAAGCTGGTATGATACCAGTTGCTAATAACTATTACAAACACCTGTCTCTTAGGATATGTCATCCTAACTTACTGGTTTCAGTCCCTAAACAAAACTTTTTTTGATGCTTTAGGTGAAGTGCAAAACAATCTTGGTATGTAGTGACTCATTTTTGCAGCTCAGTCCTCCTTTTGGGAGGAAAAAATTCTCCCTCTCAGATTCTTTCTGTCTCTTTCACACTTTGGTGCAGGTTGTAAAGACATTTCATGTGTCTACTGTGTAGGATTTCCTCAGTGTAACGATTGAAAGCAGATGTGTGAACACGCACACTCTCCCATACTCGCATAGAAGCATATGGAGCTAATGAATTTTGACTTAGCCGCAGATGATGCAATAAATTTATATGGCAGGCTTGGGAGTGTTGCCACTTGTAGATATATGCATACGGTATGTCCACTTTCTTCTCTCTTCTTCTTCAGTATTGTATTTAAACAAAAGGCATATCAGAATGAGCCTTGGGAATCCTAGTATGAACAGGTTTTTTTAATTTTGTGTCTTTTAAAAAAGTTTAGAGCGGTTCTGGCTGGATTTTGATTTGGGTTTTTGCTTGTTTGTTTTTTCTTTCTCCAAAATTGTGGAAGATGTTTTCTGATTTCCCATTACCACTGCCTTTTCATAGCATTTCACTATGTTGTATATTGGGACCAAGTTATAAATTTTGGAGGGTGGCATTGTTTTGTCTCCGACATGGAGGACTTCAGGAGATAAATGTTTGGAAATAATGCTCTAAATGACTGGAGTGGTTGGAGTTCTGAATGGAAACTAAAGCAATAAAGCTTAGAAATTACATAATCTTCTTTTTCATTCATTTTCATTGGGTTCATTCTTTATGTAATGCTTTTGCTATGGACAAAATTATTGGTGGTTGTGTTCTGTTAATAAATTATGTTCTCCTATTAGCAGGGAGAGGGAAATCAAGCTGTTTTCTTTACTTCATGACATTTGCTTTCTAACTTGCATCTACAGTTCTTCCTGAGCTCTCTGAGTCCACGTCAGGTTTATAGTGAAGACTTCATTACAAATGCACACCCACATCTCCTTGAGAAACCTCTGTCCTTCAGAAAGCAAGTGGTTTTTACCCTGTGTTCCCATCCCAGGCCCATTGCCATGTTTAAGAAGCACAGTATCTATGCTACTCCCGCACTGTGCAGGTTGTACTTTTCTTTGCCATTAGCATTGCCTCTGTGAAGCAGAGGAAGGAAATTGCAACCCAAGAAAAAACTGAAAATTGATTTGGGACTTAATCGTGGGTAATGACCATAATGAATGGTTTGGCTATTTGTACGTCTTTTGAATTAATTAGTCATGCGATATAGGGTCCTGTGTCTAACTCCTACGAGCTGGCAGGAGGAAACCATTGCAATTATGTATGACAAATCCAGCAATATTCATTGCAAAGCTGCTGTCCATTGCATTGTTGCTGACTGGGGGATGTATCAGTAAACACATTCATTGCTGCGGCTGGTGTAGCAATTCATGGACCCTGAACTTTTGTTTTAACCCATCAGCTCTAGGGAGTTTAGGTCTTGGTTTCTCTTGACTTTTAATGGGTTTCAATACAGTTTGGTATGCATCTTAGCTTCAGCTGAGGGAGATGAAGTGCAGTTTAGAGCATGAAAAGCTGTTGTAGATTTTACTTGAGTTTCTATTGATCCTTACCAAAGTTGTCTCCTTAGAGGGTTACGGAAGTCATCTAACAGGCAGAGAACAGATGAGGAATTTAAAGTGAGTGTTTGAGCATCAGAGACCACTTTAAGTTCTGCACCTTACAAGCTGCAAAATTCTAGGAATTGCTTACAGCGAAGAGAGCTCTGATGTAATACAAGAGTTTGGTGCTGTGTAAACTCAAAAGGGTTTGTATGTAGGAGTGAATGATCTGTCTCTGTTGGAATGTGAGTTAGTATTTTTATTGTATTTTTCTGACATATTGGAGTTTTTTTCTTCTGTACCCCAAATCTGATAGTCGTAAGTTTTGAACAAACATTTTTCATAGTTGATTATTTTTTTAATTGTTATAGCAAGATTTTGTGTTATTTACAGCTTGTATTTGAGTAATAATGCATAAAATAGTCTGTATAGCTTCTAATAAAACACAGCTGGTGATGTTTGGTGCAATGAAGGTGTTGAGAGGCATTAGCAATATAATAAGCCTATGGAGATCACCTCTCAGTGCAAATTTGGTCTTGAGTCAACAGAGCAAGAAGCTGTTAAATGAATGCTTTAGCCACAAAGCCCAAAATTTCATAATGTAAACTTTAGTATCTAAAATTGTTTCACCTTTCACACTTCCTTGATCATGACTGTTGACATACATTTCTGATGACTTCTGCAGAAGGTTTTTGTGGCACAAGATTCAAATAAGTAGTTAAATAAATGGTTTCATGTCTCCTGAAGCATTAGGAGGGTAATACAAACAAATTAATGCGCTTTTTGCGGGATTAATATGAGTAAATTAGAAGAGATTTAAAGAGCTCCATCCAGACTTCTTTGAAAGGTTCACTAATATCACACTTTCTGTTGGAGAAGATGGAGGACAGATATGTGGGAAAAATGATGCAGGCAATTGCTATGACTGTAGGTGAAAATACATTCTTTTTAAGCCAAGTTTTTCAACTGAGAACTTAAGTAGGTCTTAAGAATTCTCTTAGTGTTAGTGCAGCATCTGCTTCTTGTCTAGTTGTAGCTGGTTAAACTGAACAAAAACTTCAGTAGGAATTGCTCTCAAGGCTGTTTATAGCCAATGTTTGTTGGGTGATACTGCATGTGTAATACTGTAATCGTGCTTTGAGCAAATGCCTTTTCTAGTGGTACATCAAGGTAGCCTTCTGCCCCAAGAGCCCTGCCCAGACACTGCATGTTCTAGTTTTTCTTGTTTCCCTACTGACCTGCAATACTGAAAGATACTCTAAGCTTAATACAGTAGGATTAGTCAGTAGTGAGAACAGTACAGAAAGCCGTGCTAAACTGTCTCAACCTTATATCTCATCAATAGTGTTGGCTACAACGTGAGCAGCAAATACATTTCTGTTGTGGAAACTTCATTATTGATTGCTGTGCCTTCTGTGGTGGGATTGTAGTTAGAGAAAGAAAACCTGAACCCCATTGAATTTCAGGAAGACTTACACATGCATCCCTGGCTTGTAGCCTACACCTGTGGTTTTGGAGCCTGTCTGGACATTCAGATATGGCCAAGTTTTCTCCAGAACAGCTGTTCTTATAAGATTTAGAACAAGAAGAGGAAATCTCCCAAGAACTGCTGATTGTTGTGAAACTCCTTGCCTTTTTGGCAGAAAACTTGGTTTAAAAATTAAGGACAGATCCCAAAGTGCTTATGCTCATAAGTAACTTTACACACCCGAGTACTTCTACTGCACTCGGAGGACTTCCATCTCCATGTGGAAAACTGCTGCTGCACTTGAGTGCTTGCAGATTCAGGCTTGAGTTATATTTTGTTGATGAGCTTCATGTTCTAGAAAAGTCAATCGACAGATGGAAGACATGTAGGCAGGAGTTTTGTAGTCGTGGGAAAGGCAGAGGCTGAAATAGAAACAGCATAGAACTAAATCTTGAGTGTAATTATGCATATAGGAATGTGAGCATCAATAGTGTTTGAGCCTTCAAATTGGGGAGGGAAGAATGAAAGTTATGTTAGATGCCTGAAGGGAAGGAATTAGTTTTCTTAGGTGCTTGTAAGTTAATGGATTTGGGCCCCTTAAGTTGAGCTCCCAGTAGAAAACCCTTAGAGTAGGCGACAGAGTTGGTTGGTAGGAGTCACTTTCCTTGCCAATTGTCAAAACACAGCCAGTGTAATCAGCACTATGAAAATGCAACAACCAGGGATAGCAAAAACAAGTTTTTTAATTATTTTAAAATTATTTTAAATGGCTGTACTACAAAGTAACTACTAATTGTCCATGCAAATGAGCAAAGGTGGGGAAGTGACTTCTTGGGCCAGATAATCATACCCAAATTAGTGTAAAAAGTAAAAGTTTTGATGGGAGCTGAAGTGCAGTGAGAAAGGCAGTTAGGATGAAGTATCTATGGTAGTGCTAAGAAAGTGGCTGTTTCCTTTGAAACTGGAAAAGCTAGCTTGCTTCTTTGATGTATGAAGATAGACTGAGAAAGTTGGAGCTGTTCAGCCTGGAGAAGAGAAGGCTGCATGGAGACCTCATAGCAGCTTTCCAGTATCTGAAGGGGGCTTACAGGGATGCTGGGGAGGGACTCTTCATTAGGGACTGTAGTGAGAGGACAAGGAATAACAGATTCAAACCGAAACAGGGGAAGTTTAGATTGGATATGAGGAAGAAATTCTTTACTGTGTGAGTGGTGAGGCACTGGAATGGGTTGCCCAGGGAAGTTGTGAATGCTCCATTGCTGTTGATGTTCAAGGCCAGGTTGGACAGAGCCTTGGGTGATATGGTTTAGAGGGAGGTGTCCCTACCCATGGCAGGGGGGTTGGGAATAGATGATCTTAAGGTCCTTTCCAGCCCTAACTATTCTGTGATTCTTTATACGCTTAACTGCAGGCCAGGAGAGCTGTCCATACTTCTGTCAGGCCAAATACAGATCCCAAAGAAGAGCAAACCAAATCAATGATACAATGAAGGCATTTACTCTTTGTTCAGTAGATCAACTTGCGGTTGTACCACTAAGTACCCTGGTGCTTGAGATCCTCTGTTTTTGGTACAAGGTCCTAATGGAGGTTCTGTGGCCATTTCTATTTGTGTTGAGATGCCAGGATTGACCGAGCTGGGCTTTATTTATTTATTTATATTTAATTTTGAAGGAAGATCCTTCTTCCTCTCCTCCTCGCACAATGTACAGGCACATTTCCAAAACACTGTTCTAATGAATGCACTAATTTAACAGCATGCTGTCTGTAGTGCCGGATTGGAAGCTCTCTATGCACAGATGGAATTTTTCCCCTCCCTACAAGGAATAGATGAAGTGAGAGACAAGACAGGCTTCTTGGATTTCCCAGGGGTTTTCACTGGTAAGATGCTGAGGCCCTTCTTTTGTAGAGTTAAACTGTGCTTTCCTGTTAAACATCAGTGTTTCAGTTCAGTGTAGTCTGTAATCAAGTCTGTGAATTGCTATCAGAATTTATTTTCTGAATATGTTTGGCTTGCTATTGTAGGCTCATGTTGAAGAACCCCAAGACTTCGAAATGTGGAATGCTTGCAGCTAAAGCCAACTTGTGGAATTGCTTTGAAATGAGACTGCTTAACTGCTTGGAGCTGGGAGATGGAGTCAGTACTTTAGTATAACTCCTTCAGTCATTGCAAGACTGCTTTAGTCTGAGATATTTGACTTTCCAAGCCAGTGAAATTTACCAAGAGAGTTACAGGTTATTGCTTCTTTTGGCTGTCCCAGTCACATCTGAGTTACTTAGTTTTGCAGAGGTGTCAGTAGAGAATCTCATGGGATGAGGACACTAGATTGATAGATGGAGCTTGAATACTTAACCATTTTTAATAGCATGGGGCTAACATAATTAAATGGTAGCCAAGGCAGGAAGAGCATTTTCAGAGACAGTGCTGTGTTAAAACGAAGGGATAAACTTTTACATTAGTGCACAGGAACTAGGAACTACTGATAATCACTTTATATCATTGCTGCAGTTACTCTGCAGATGTGGTGCATTGGGTTTTTGCAAGCTTCTTTCCAAAATGAATCTGGCTGCTTTGGCTTTTAAAGATTTTGTTTTTCTTTTGTCTGTGAAAACATGTGGTATCAACTCATATAAAGAAAAAAAGGAAGAAAAAAAAAAAAAGAAAAACCCAACAAAAAAACCCTTTACTGGATATTGCCTTTAGCAGTAAATGGTTGCCAACTGTATAAACAATGAAAAACTACATGAAAGTCTCAGTTTTCATGTGTCTTGATGCGTAGCATGTCTTCAAGTCTGAACTTTTGAGTTAGCATAAACTGAGACTGCTACATGGGTATCGGGAGTTGGTCAAATTGGAACCATTTTATTTTGTTACCCAAGTTAATTGTGTAAAGGTTACAACGTGGCTGATGCAAACCTATTTTCTCTGAAGCTTGTTCAGTACTTTTGAATTGTGATGGGGTAAAACTTTGTCCACATTTGAATCCTGTGTTTTGGTCTCAGATGCTTTTTGAAAGGCATGGTTTGTTATTCCTAAATAAAGTTTCAGTAGGATATCCTACTTCTTGAGCACTGTGAGTCTTGGAAGCTCATTAGAACCCTTCTCTTGAGCTTTTTTTGTCTGCAGCATACTCTTGTTGATTCTTGGGTGTATTTTACTGGCAATGAAGTGGAGGAAAGTTAGAGACCTGCCATCTTCTCATCTGGGTGCTGATTGGGTTGCTGGGCCAGTGAGAATGATTGTAGTGTTGGGTCTGCTGAATGGAGCAAAAAAGAGCAGGTGTTCTCTGGAGCTCTAGGTCAAACAAGAGGTTTTGTTGGGTAGGGATAGCTCATAAAGAAAAGGTAAGTATCACTGGCATGCCAAAATCCTCTCCTGGAAAAAAATTGAGGAAGAGGTCAGGTTTTTGGGATCCATCAGGGTGGGAAAGATTTGTGTCTTGGCAATAGTGGGAGCACAAAGGGCACAGAAGCAAAGACATCATTGACAGAGCTCTTGGCATTGGGATTTTTTTGAGTCACCTTGTATTTTCACAGGGTGCAAAAATAAGGAGCTGTGTTTTACTGTAAAGCGATTATTTTAGTCTTGTCCTACTAAATCCAAATAAATATGTTCTGATTTGACTGCCTTTGATTTGAGCTTAGGCTGTTTGAAGTTGGGCAGATATTGACGTAGCTTGTTTCTGCCATTTTATAGAAGCCATTGTGGCTATGAGACAGATGCATTTCCATTGCCAGGTAGCCATCTAAATATTTATCACATTTTGTCTAAATACTGTATGTAGTCTAACAAGTAGAGCTCAGGTAGTTCTGAAGTGCTGTATTCAGTGACTTACTGTATTTGAGCTTTGGTGTTTTAATTTTGCCCTTTGAACTGATGGTTTAGTGACTTAGGAGTTGCTAAATTTGTTTTCTTCTGACACTAATTTAGATTTCTCATTTCTGGGTGGTATAGTGTTAATTTCTTATTTATGAATTATCTTCATTTTCTTGCAGTCTGAATGCATGACATGAAGCCTTCTCTTGTGCCATGTGTGCAAGACGTTTTCTTTTTGGTTGGTTTTAACTAAATGAAAATAAACAGACAGCTGGCTGTGTAATGACATCAGAAAGCCCACTTCAGCCAGGAAAATGTTACAGTCATAGCTAAGCTGAAAAGATGCTCTCTGAAAATTCTATTCACATGGAAGAAGAAATCCTTCTACCAAGGAAAAGGAAACAAGGAAACAGCAGCATTGCTGGGTTGGGGGGTTGTTTGTTTGGGGTCTTTTTTTGTTTGTGTGGAGTTATTTTCTTTTTTGGGGGGGGGGGTGTTTGGTAGTTTTATGTGCTTTTTTCTTTTTTTTTTTCTGCAGGTCTTTGTGATTTTTTTTTTTTTTCCTTTGTTTTGGGGGGTGATGTTGCTGTTTGGGTTTCTTTTGTTGTTTGCTTGTTTTTTTTATCCTCAAGTTCTAGTAGACTTACGCAATAATGGAAAGAGTTTTCAATTCTGTGTTCTCAAATGGAACCTGGTTCCCTTTCTCTGGGTAGTGAATGCTAACTTTGGTCTAAAGGTATGGCTGGTTTAATAGTACAGAATAGCAGAGTGAATGCAGATGAAGTTGAGTGGCTAAAATGTACTTTGCATAGCTTGTAAAATGAAATGTGATTAAACATATCTATCAGTAATTAGTGATAACAACCGCTGATTATCTGGTGTAAAAATTTGCCCTGTGTTTGCACAAGGAGAAACTTTATTAGAATCATAGAATTGTTTGGGTTGGAAAAGAGCTTTTACGATCATCAAGGCCAGCCATTAACCTAGCACCACCAAGTCCCTAAGCACCGCATCTGCGCATCTTTTAAATACCTCCTGGGATGGTAACTCAGCCGCTTCCCTGGGCAGCCTGTTCCAGTGCTTGACAGCCCTTTTGGTGGAGAAATTTTACCTAATATCCAGTCTAAACCTCCCCTGGCACAACTTGAGCCTATTTCCTCTTGTCTTACAGCTTGTTACTTGAGAGAAGAGACTAACCTCCACCTCACTCCACTCTGAGGTAGTTGTAGAGAGCGATGTGGTCTTCCCTGAGCCTTCTTGGCTGCCTGGGCACAAGCTGGCTCATGTTCAGCAGCTGCTAATCAGCACCCCCAGGTTCTTTTCTGCTGAGCAGCTTTCCAGCCACTCTGCCCCAAGCCTGTAGCGTTGCATGGGGTTGTTGTGGCCCAAGTGCAGGACCTGACACTTTGCTTTGTTGAGCCTCATTCCACTGGCAACAGCCCATCGATCCAGCCTGTCCAGATCCCTTTACAGAGCCTTCCTGTCCTTCAGCAGATCAACTCTTACAATGCTGCTGTATGCATTGTGGAGACAGAAAACAGGGACAATCATGTTGTTTCCACAGCAATCTTGCAAATTCACATCAGATGACTAAACTTCCATATTTATTTATTTTTAAGCCTCTTTGGCAAAGATTTATAGGTCTTAACACTAACAACTATTCTGCTAGGTGACAGTAAAGATTATGCATTCTTGAAATTCTCAGTAGTTTTCTTTGCTGTCTTGCAGTCTGCTTTGAACTTCCAGTTGGACCTTAAGTGAGGAGTGACTTTTAGTAGCAGGAAAGTATCTCAGGAAATACTGGAACAGTGCTTACTACTAAAGACTGTTCTTATGTATAGTTTCTCCAGAAGTCCTTTTGGAGAAGTGCATGTACATTTTTGGGACAGAGCCTTGGGTGGCGTGGTTTAGTGGGAGGTGACCCTTCCCATGGCAGGGGAGTTGGAACTATATGATCTTAAAGTCCTTTCCAACCCTAACTGTTCTATGATTCTGTTTCTTCAAGCTGGATGATTGAGTGTTTTAATATTGGGTATAGTATGAAATTTCATTTCTCATCTTTGACTCTCATCCCGCTCTTTTGCTTGGAGAGTAAGCTGTAAGCATGACTAGGGTTGCCAGCATTTAGTTGAGATATTGGGAGTTAACAAGGGAAAGGTATAGATTGAAAAATAGTATTGGCAGATACCTCTCTTCAGCTGAATGGTTTGTATTGTAGACTAGGAGAAGAGAAGGCGCAAAGCCACTTCAGAAAAGGATGTAGTGTGTGTGTATTCTGGCAGTTTGCTGTTAACTAAGAATAAGATGGCTTTTCATGGAGAGCATGTGCTGTCCACAGAGGCCAAAACTGAAGCAAATCTGCATCTATATCTAATATGCTGCAGCCTTCTGTAGACTCTTTGAACCATGACCATGTGACCCATTGCAGTATGAGCGTCCAAGCAGAGGAGATCACCTACTAGGTGATATCAGAACTCTGCAACTTGAAAAGCCTGAAAGGATTCCTGAGAAAAATCTTCCCACAGAAGATGACCTCTATATTTTACCCTTGAGCCATGCTTGACCTTCCTCTTTTAAAAAAAATCAAAATAAAAAAAAAAAGAGATGTAGTGCGGTTTATCAGCTGACTTCATTCTTTTTAGAGGCATTCAGACATTCATTCAGCTTTCTCATCAGTCATATTTCAGTACTCAAATAGAACATAAATTTGCCAGATGTCTTTCACTCTTGCTCTCCAACAACTGTACAGTGGCTCTGTTATTTGTGTATTGGATGTCTGGACTCTGTTTCCCTTCATGACAGTCAAATCCTTCTGAAAATTCCATGTCTTCCAGAGATAGAGATTCTCAAAATGATAAACAAAGACTATGTTGTCAAATTCCATGACTGCCTCTTTCATTTCTTCCTTTTCCATTTTCTTAAGAATACTTAAGAGCTAGACTGACATCATGCATATTCCTGATGCACTTAAATAAAGCTCTTCAGCCTCTAAGGAATTCAGATGGTTGCTAAAGGAATATTGGATCTGTGTGGAAGTCACACCTGAAATCATGCCTGGGAAATGCCCTGTGTTGGATCCTCTGTATCCCGAAAATACAGTTCTTCTGTGCATCTTGAGAGGAGAGTGGTGTTAAAGCACTGATTTTTTGTTTGTTTGTTTTTTGACTGTTTGCGCACCAAAACAAATGTAATCATGTGGTTTCCTGTAGGATAAAACTCTCCATTGCCTGGAAGCTGCAGTCTCTACCCCTAGTAGTTGTTTCTGAGTCTTTGGCAGAGGAACTAGACAAGCTAACACTTCTGTCAGAGCTACTACTTGTGAATAAGGAGGAATGGATTTGGGGTTGATGGCAACTTTGGCAGCAGCAACTATCAATGGTGACATTCTAAACTGTCAGTGAAGAGAATGCTGATAACAATCACCACCTTGGACTTCAGGAGAGCAGACTTCAGCTTGCTAAGGGAACTGGTCGGAGGTATCTTATAGGAGGCTGATGTGAAGGAGAGGGACCTAGGGGAGCTGGCTGGTCTTCAAGGACCACCTCCCCAACTGTATTCCTCAGTTTCTTCCAATTTGATGTGCAAGAGGTCAGGCAAATGTCAATGAGTAGGAAATGCAAGTGAGTTTTATGGAAGGTGGAAACAAGAGTGAGCAGACTGTGTGAGAAGAATACAGAAACTTTACCTGGATATGCAGGGAGCTAATTTGGAAGACCAAAATTCAGCTTGAGTTGAGGTATGTGGAATGTAAATAGCTGTAGAAGGATCTTCCACAGTATGTTGGCCATGAAAGGAGAACTAAGGAAAACATGGACCCTCTGCTGGATGGAGTAGAGGATATAGTGATTAAGGACATGGAAACACTGAGGTGTTCATTACCTTCTCTGCTTTAGACAAGGTGTTCTCTCAGGCCTGGAATCACAGTTGCCTGTGCCTTGTGACAGTGTTTGAGGGAGTGAAGTACTACCAATAGTGGGAGAAGATCAAGAAAGGGACTTGTTAAATAAAACTGTGCAGGCACAAGTCATTGTGTAATGGGGTGCATCTGAGCTGCTGAGAGAAATGGCTGATGTCACGGCAGAGCTGATGTCTGTCACTGAAATGTCATGGCTATTGGGAGAGTTCCACCATGGCTGAAACTGGGCAAACAGCAAGCTCATCTTTGCTAGGGGCCAATAGGAGTCCTGGGGTGTCAGCCTCACCTTAGTCTGCAGGAAGATTGTGGCAGAAATAGATTCACCTGAAGCCATTTGCAGGTATATGAAGAACAAGAAAGTGATATGAAATAGTCCGCTTGGATTTTCTAAGGGCAAATTATGGCTGACAACCTTGACACCTTCTGTGGTGAAGTAACTGACTCAGAGGCTGAGAGGAGTGTAGCAGATGTCCTTTGACTTGATTTTTGACATTGCTTCCCGTAGCATTCTTCAAGACAAATTGGAAAGCAATTGACTGAGGTCTGCCAAATAGGTGAAAAACAGGCTGGACATGAGGGCCAGTGATTAGTAATTAAGTCCATCTGGTAGCCATTTGCTACTGGGATTCCCCTGGAGATCCATACTGTGGCCAAGGCTGGTCTTTTTATTTGTATCTTTCTGTAGACATCTGCCTAAGAAACTTGTGCTTACGTACCTTTCTGGCAGGAAGCTTGCAGACTTTCAGGTGGAGTCATCATTATCCACCTTGCCACATACTGTTTCTTCTGAGATCTCATGCTTGCTCTTCTTTCATTACTACTGTTGGCAGTTGTCCAGCTTCTGCTGCATGAGCCATGTTAGTGCTTTGGATTTTGCTTTCTGCTCCACAGTATCTCATGCAAGTGTCCACAGCCCTCTGCTTAGTGTTTTTCTTTTAAATGCAGGGATAGGTGTACCTAACGATCTAATAAATTGTGCTGTGCTCTACAGAAAGCCAAAGGGAATTGCATCCTGACTTGCTTAGGTCATTGGCTTTATGCTCTGAGTATCGTTATCATTAGGTGTGCTTGTATAGCTTCACAGCTACTTTGCTCATCTCGGTTCTGTGAGGGACACCTGTTTTGTGAGCCAGAATGGAATGATGAGTAAAACCAGAACCTAATTTCTCTGGCTTCTGTCCACAGAGAGCTTTTCGGAGGAATTGAGAATGAGCTGGCTTGAGATGTCAAGTGCCCATAATTGTCAGTTAGGTATTTAATAGAACCCCAGAAAAAAGAAATGGGAAGAGAACGCTTTCCTTTTAAGGAGAGTTATTGCTTTCTCATGGGGAAAAACAACCCCAAACCAGCCTCTCTATTTGGGGCTAATACCATTTTTGGAACATGTTTTAGTCAGGTCTGCAACACAGGTATGAGAAGTCTTACATCTGGAAAAGTGGGAAGTATTTCTGTGTTTAATGTGTCTTAAGAGGCATAAAAATCAGAGTTCAGGCTGAATTCTGTGCTTAGACTTCTTTGATGCCTTACATTTAAAACTATTATTGGTTCCATGGCAGGTGATCTGTGATGGCCGGTAATGGTTTTCATTAAAAATCAAAAGAAATCTTTGTTTAGTGCAAACCTCTGTTTATCCAGGTGGTGCATAAGTTGGATGGCGACTGCTGCATGAGTGCGAACTAGTGAGAGGCGCAAGATTTTCTTGGCAGCACCAGAGCAGGGCACTTGCTCTGTCGACTCCAGCATTTGAGAAAAGGCCAAGAGTCCTTGTGTGAGCTGGATTGTGGAGCTTTGCAACAGAGATGTTTGGATCATCCAACTACATTGGCCTTTTTGGTCAGGAGCTTTTAGTCTATCTGGTAATCTTAATTTTCTGAAGGCTATGATACTCTACTCTCTTTCTCTCTTACCTGTGAATAAGGACCAAAGCATTTAAAAGCAGAGGGAATGTGATGCCTACTGTAATCTGATTCTATAAAGCATAAAAGTGATTTCATATGCTAAGTGATGCACAAAGTGATTTGTTACAATATGGGACCTGAAGTACACTGAAGTTATATACTTCCTCGCCTAGTCTTTCTAATGCTGCTTGCCCGTAAGTGCAGGTTTGTTTTTTTGGCTAGCAAAGCTGAGTAGAAGTTCAATTTTTATGAACACCATTTCTGGTCCTTTTACCTAAAGCCTAAAATCGACTCCTTAGAATAGACTGGAGCAGGATTTTTCTGACCAATGTGTTCTATAAAACTCAGATATCTAAGATCACACAATTACAGAATGGTTTGTGTTGGAAGGGGCCTTGAAGATCATCTAATTCCAACCCTCCTGCCATGGGTAGGGACACCTTCCACTAGACCAGGTTGCTCAAAGCCCTGTACAACCTGGCCTTAAATGCTGCTAGGGAAATATATTACCATGCTGTGTATTACACATAGGAAAAGGTGATGTCTCAAGCTTATTAGACCATTATCTATCCAGATTGTAATGGGAAACCAGAAATAGGTCATCTTTGAAATACAATTGAAAATGGAGTGCTGTTAAAGACTTTATAAGGGAAAAAAAAAATCTATTATGGATATGCTGAGTTGAAATGGCAATTTTGTCTTGTAAAACTATTTCAAAGGGGGTTGCATTTCAGTTTATTTTGCTTGTGGATAATGGCATCACAACCCCTTCATTTCCTGACTCTTTGTAGAGCAAGACTTTTCAATAGCCAGTGAACTGGCTTTTGAGTTATTGAGCATGAAGTTATCTTTGCTTATATGTTTACTCATAATCCATGTAAATTGTAAAAAAATCAAACAAGGCAAAACCACACCAACAAAAAACCCAACCCTTGTTTATTGCCTTCCAACTGTGCTTCTGTCTATTAAGAGCATGATGCTCATCTGTGTGGTAGGCAACAAAGAACTTCCCTTTTGTTTCTCTAGTAGGCAGGCTGTTTTATTAGGTGATGAACCAATTTGCTCTTAGTGTGGGTAAGAAAGACCTGTCTGAAGCTACGTCCAGGAAAACTGTGTGGAAGACTTGCTGCTTAAGGGGTTAATGATGTGGAATTTCACACATAATACAAAACGATTATGCTGTATGCATTCTCTGTGAATTTTCTCACTGATCACAAAAGACTTTTGTTTGGTGTGCTAGGATTGTACATAGACTAAACATAGCCCGTTCTTTTAATTGGATGGAAATTAACTCTGCTAATTGGAGAAAACTGAATAAAGCAGTTGGTGCTACATGCCAAATGACAAATCTTTTATAAGAAATACACATTGTCGTTTATATGCATCAACAGAGTTCTAGTATAAATGTGTAATACAAAATGCAACTGTCTTACTCAGAATCAATCCTGTCATTTTAGAGACAAGTTTTAGATGGCATCCTTACCTGAGCTTTAGTAGTGTTTAGTTTGCAAGGTAAGGCAGGTGTAGAAGGTTGACTTTGCCTGTGAGAAGGATGTGACTGAGTGCTTGATGAGAATGATGGTGTTTCTTCAGCATTTCTCCAGCAGAACAGCATCTAATGCAGAAGAAAAGAGCAACACATTCTCCTCTGCCCCCAGTCTGTGTGGCAAAGGGAAGAGTTGGGTGCTTTTTTTTAATAATGACTACTTGGTGTGGAGGATCACAGATTTTTAACGTGAAGATGCTAGCTTCTCCCATGTTGCCAAGAGCAGCATGCCTTCACTGGTAAATTACTATTAGGGATGATTAATTCCATTAATAAAGGAGGCTTGGAAGGATGAAAACACCCCCTTTCCCTCAGCTTAGCTTTAGTCCTTTCATACTGACGGTGGTGATTCCTAGGTGAACTTCTCAGCATCCTGATAAAATCCTCTAATCCTTTAGCATTCCTCTGTAGCATGAAAAGCAGATTGATGGTGCCAGAGCACATTCTGCAATGCCTTCTAAATAAAACACTTTGGAGAGGACAGGGTGTGCCTAGCCAGGCTGAGACCCTGCAGGATGATTTGAAATTAAGAAGTCTCTTATACTATTCCTCAAGTAATAGAACAAAAGGATGCTGGTGAGATACAAATTGTGTAAAATTGATCACAAAACACGTGATCTACATACCTGATAATTTCAGAAAGAGGATATGAAGATGTTTCTTTTGCCTTGGTGGTGTAAATTATCCTTGGCTTCCATGGTCTGCAGCTTAATGATTGGTTTCCCTCTGTTAAGAATCACTGTCTATCAGACAGCCACCTTCATGAATTTGGGAGAGCTCATGTTAAAATAATGTGAGTGGTGTAAGTATTGACAACATTGATGGTATTATAACAAAGTGAAATGATACTGGTGAGAAAAAATTAAAGTTGAAAACCACATTTTAAGACAGGATGGGATTAAGGACACTTGAATAGATATAGATTACTGTGTCTTTAAGGTAGTGGAAGTAGTTGTCTCTTCAGGATGAACAAAATGAGATTTCATGAATGGGGCTAGTAAAAATCATCATTATGTGGTTGGGTTTTGTCTGATATAAACAGTGGGCATCTTTTGAAGGGTAAGTAAAAAGGAAAAGTGCATAGGCTAGTTTTTTGGTCCAAAGCAGTTAAAAATTCAGCTTTGTCATGTGAAAAACATGGAGCTCTGATGAATTTGACTGTTAAACAGGTGCACTTTCATTGTAATTTGTATTGCATAGAGTAATTCCTGTTATATTACCATTCTTTCCCCAGGACAAATAGTAATTCAAGTCATTCCAGTATACATGGTAAACACTTAATGTACCCCAAAGTTAATTAGAATTGCTTTAGTAAATTACAAGTTACAGTCTTGAATAAAGTAGCCATCAGAACTTTTTGTAGAGTTCATTGGTCATTGAAGGAATTGAAAAATAAGAATTGCGTGAGATGAAAGAAGAGCAACTCACCTTTTCTATGTGGGAGTTCCGTATTTATGCTGAAGACTCTGTCCTTTTGTAAGATATGGGAGCCTGTAGATGGGTCTCATCCTTTGGCCTACCTGCCCTGGGCTGTATATTGTGTGATGAGGATACTGTTTCTTTTCTGTTGCTTTTCTTTCTGTCAAGCTTAAAGCTGTCTTTCCCAGGCTCTCAAGGTTACTTTTCTTCCCTGACTACTAACTGCCAGTAGGTTGTGCACAGTACTGGGGTCTCTGTTGTCAGTCTGTGCCCGTGCTTCAGGGTTTTTGCTGTTATCCCATGCTTATACTCCACATTATATTAAGCTACACTGAGCACCAAGCACCAGCTCACACATCAAGCTATCCTCATCTGCTGGTAACAAGAGGCCAGGACCCAGGCAATATATTGATTTTTATTGTGCCACAGGGCAGTTTAAGGTTGTGCTAATTATCTGGATGAATTTTAAATGCCAATTGTGTGTGTGTTTGTTTCCCTACTACATTTTCATAGTATAGCGCAATTTGATGGTTTGGGTTTGGTGTGGTATTCTTGTGGTTTGAAGTCCCGTGTCATGAAAGTGGACTGCCATAGATCATGGAATCACAGAATGGTTTGTGTTGGAAGGGACCTTAAAGATTATTTAATTCCAAACCCCTGCCATGGGCAGGGACACCTTCCACTAGACCAGGCTGCTCAAGGCCCCATCCAGCCTGGCCTTGAACCCTTCCAGGGATGAGGCAGCCACAGCTTCTGTGGGCAACCTGTGCCAGGGCCTCACACCCTCACAGTAAAGAATTTCTTCCTAATACAAATCTACCCTCTTTCAGTTTGAAGTCATGATCCCTTTGTCTTCACTGACATTGCTGTGACCCTCTTCTAACTCCTGTGGTTTGCTATTACCACCCATCTTCTAATTTTTTATCATCTTACTCTTGCAATTATAGTCACATTTCCTCTACTTGATTCAGTTTTCCACACTAAGAATGGAAAAATGAGTATTTCCACTCAGGAGAGGAAGCTAATGTCTATTTAAATACCCCTTGAGCTTCCAGTTTGGTTTTTTTTTTTCACTTTCAGTTTGCCATGTGGTATTTGATCCCAAGGTAATAACAATGTTCTCAACAGAAGTTAGGTAGTGAGAACTAAGCCATTCAGATCTCAGCAGGGAACCAATAGGGGACTAACTGTGGCTTAACCAGTTCAGCTATTTACAGACCATTCCTGTAGGAGAGGTAAAGAAGGCGCTGCCATCTGCAGCCAGTAACTCCCGTCCAGGGCAAGGAGGCTGAGATTTGCTGCTTCTTTCAGGTGCCCTAAAATAAACAAACCCCTTTGTTCCTTCCCCTTGTAGTAATAGGAGTGACCAGACGGGAAAAATCAAACAAAGGTTTTCCTGTTTGTATCCATCTTATTGTAAGCATCTGGTTTTCTCCTAGCCGTTCCTACGTCTTACACAACTTATTGTTGACCTTATGTACAAAACTCACTTTTTAATCTAACATTTCTGTAGCTATCTACATGAAAGGCTTTTAAATCTTCATATTGTTGATTTGCATTCATTCAGCAGCTAAATACAGCCAACAATTTAACAGATGAGATGATGTCTCCAGCTAACACATTTTACAGGTTTTATTGGGTTGCAGATTCACAGAGAAGCCTCCCAGGGACCAACACTTGAGTGTCTCACAATCAAAACAAACAAAATCTGCAGTCCTCAGAAGTTATTTAGTAAGCAAAACAAGGTGTGTGCTGGCTGCAGCATTAGCATAAACAAATAACAGTAAAATAATTTTCCCCATATTTTACAAGTCAGAACTATTACCAAGTTCTCAGCGATACAGCACAAACTGATTCTCTGCTGAAAGTCACCTTAATGCTTGGAGATCAGTGCCTAAAAAATGACTCTGAAACAGTACCTTACCAAATTAAAGAAAAAGAACAAATTGACATAGTCACAGAACAAGATGCTAATGAGGCTGTTTGTAATTAGCTTGAAAAAAGAACCATCAGCCATAAACCTGCCTGCCAGCTCTTAGGCTGACTGCAACCCCGGAGAGTAGGAGGGAGCTGAGAAATGTTGGCAGAACCTCCCAGTGTAAAGGTTGAGGGGGTGTGAAAGAAGAGGAAGTGGAAAGCAAAAGAGCCATGGTTCCCTATCCCCTTCCAAGATTTCTGTCTGCAAAGTATCTATACACATTACTGAAACTGTGAGGTTACACTGCTAATAAACTGTTTGCGGCTTGTGTCCATGTCTGCAACGTGTGTGTGGCTAAACAAGTCCTGATGCACAATGGCAGGCAGCTGACTTGAATCAAACTTTGGTCTCATCAGTATCAGTGGCTGCCACATAAATAATGCTTTGGTAAATAATAGTATTACAAACTTCCAATGCTATTTTTATATTCATATTTAAAAATCAAGTAGTGAGTAAAAATAAATCTGAAGAACTTAATTGGTTTAGAACGTTGAGCATAACATGTACTGGAGACTTTTGAAGGAAGCTGTGAAATAAAAACAAGCGTAAATTTTATAAATGTGTTTGGAAAGATTTCATCTGCTTTTCTTTTTAGCATTTCATATGTCCCTGTTTGTGGTTTAGCTAGGAATTTTTTAATATTCATTCGATTCAGTGAACAGATGCTGAAGCTTCATCACAAAATTCTGTCTAAGAGTTTAATTTATTTTTGAAAAGGAGCTAATAGGTTTTAAATATCTAACTCTTCTTCAGGAAAAAGCCCAGGAACAAAACCCAGCCAAAGGTCAGACTTGTTAAAATATATGTATGAAACTGGGATGGAAACAAAGCTTCCTGGGCTCAAAAATCAGTCTCTTTGCTACTGGGACAAAGAGCAAGAATGAACTTTCTCTAAGACTTAAAGTTTAGAAACACCCAGCTGTGCAACTTCTGAGCCACCCCAAAAATATGTGCACTTTGCAAAGGTTATCCCCCCTCCCATACCGTAGTTGCTCTCAGGAGTGAGGCATTTGATAAAAGCAGCTATCTGTTCCAAAAGACAGGAAATGGGGAATTCCCAACCCAGAAGCCTGCACCAGCATCCCAGCAGCTCCCCCAGCCACCACTGCTGGACCAGCCCAGCACCACCCTGAGTCCTGTCTGGAGACCTCTTAGGGCCCTTGTCACACCACCTCGTGCCGTCAGCTCCTTCTTCTTGTCCCTTTTGCAACATCACCTCCAGATGCTGGAAAAATCAGCCACTCCCAGGCTGACTGTGAGGGTCTTCAAGGAATCCTTGAGAAATCTGGAACTTGGCAGGTGGAGAAGGACAAACATTTCTGCCAAAACAAGTTCTCCTGGAATTACGACACCTAAGACACAGGTATCCAGGTCCAGTTTGCAGCTCAGCTGTCACCTGCTTGGCTTAGACAAAAGTCTCCACCAATCAATTGCATTATACAAACCCAGCCACTTGGTCATATTTTCAATCTCTCTTTGCATAGGGACTTTTTTTTAGCATTATCTTTGAGGTTAGCTCAGTATATTGAGGTTAATCAGTATATTATTTTACAAAATAATGCACCTCTCACCAGCTTTTAAAATTTGTCAATTTTTCTGGACCAGTCTTTCACGTAACACAGTTGCTTTACACAAATCAGGCCACCCAGTTTGAAGGTATAAGCACTTGCATATTAGAGATACAATAAAAAGACTGTTGGCAACTGTCAGATTAAGTAGGACACAGAAAGGAATGCAAGAACCTCAGACTAATGGTTCTGTAAAAACTGTTGCTAAACCTTCATAAATACACTCTTTGTTAAAAATAGGTAACTTCTGAAAATTAAGCCATTATCTGTAAGTTTCCTACAGTAGTAAGCTTTCTCTACAGCTAAAATTTCTTTCCCTCTAAAGAATACAATGATCATTTTGGTATATGAAAATAATACAATTCAAAACTAACTACTCTCAGGTCCTGAGGCTTCCACTAGTTATGCAGCTAAAAAACCAGGGTATGGAAGCAGCACAAAATATATTTCGTGTATCAGTTTGCATTTGGAACAAAATGATCTTTAAGGGCCCTTCCAGCCCTAACCATTCTGTGATTCTATGAGCTATGAATAGACTGAAGTAAACTTTGCATTTTCATTTTTTTTTTCTCCCCACAGTGTAGTAAAATCTCATCTAACTGCATCAACTTGGATTTCTGTTGTTTCTACTCATTATCCACATGTGGTTTATTTCATAAGAATAAGCTACAAGAGTTACGGATGCTGTCTGATCATGTGGGTCACTGGCTTTCCCTGGACAACTCTTTAAAAAGACCTTGCCTTTCACCTTAGTAAGCACCTCTGCTCAGCTTGCAAGTGTTATCTTGCAAATTATTATAGAAGCAGTATGGCAGATTTGAGCGTTTAGATGTAGTGGCCTGCTTCTGCTTACAAGGCCTGCAAAAGACCAAATTGTTGCCTGTTGGTGATGTAGCAAGAGACCAGCATATTTGTTATTTAATTTGCCTGTTCAATAATACTTCTTAATTTTGGCTTTAGACAGGGCCATTCCATCTTCTCTTGCTATCTAAAGGCAAAAAGAATGCCAGTAAAATCTGAAAACACAAGGTCATTTAATCTGAAGCTTGTCTTTATAGAATCCTGTTTCAGTTGCTCTAACAAGTGGCCAAAATTGGCCTTATTGTACAGAGTTGAGCCAGAGAGGAGCAGGGAGAAAATGGCACAACTGAATCATGGAGAGGATGTGGTTTTGTGGAGCAGCTCAAGAGACAGTTCAGACCTAGGTGGAGGGGTGCTACCTGGCTTCAGTTGTCTAAACGTTCATTTGCATTTGCTGTCTGGTTTAAATTGTCAACCCTGCTACGTAAAAGCAGAGTTATAGCAATATGTCTGGTTTTAGCCCAGTAACCAGAGACCACAAAGTAACTTAAATTTTATTAGTCTTGGAGAAAATTCTAGTGCTTGCTGGCTTGTGGTTTGGATGCAAAATATACAAAAATAGTATTATGTTTTCTGATGTTGAATCTGGGGGTTTTCGTATTAATAGACATTCCATTTTGCTCCATTATATAATGATTCTTTAGACAGGCAGTAAGAAGATACAGTAAACTCTTGAGACAAGGCTTACTTAACTTGATCGTTTTGAATTAATGCAAATACCTTTGCCTTACACTGTGTCAGCTCATCAAGATAAAAATGAAAGAGCTAGAATGAGTGTTGGGAGGCCTCTTTTTGTGTTCCTAGGGTTTGGACGAACACGGGTTTTGTAATTTTTGGAGACAGCAGCTGTGCTTTTCTGTAGGAGCATCAAAAGGACTTACATGTAGTTCCCTAATGGATAAAGTACTTTCTGTCTGCAACTTCACTTTTACCCTCATGCGTTTTCTCTTATTTTTCCCAATGTCAAACTTTGAGAAAGCAGAGAGAATTCATGCACAGGCTTTATCTGAAAGTGATAGGCATAAAACTCACGGGGTGCAAGACTATGAATGAAGGCATCTAGCACTTCTTGCTCTTCTTCCTGCCTCGGTGCCTCCACCATCTACTATGTATTGAGCCATCAGGAAGATTAACTTTCTTCCTTTTAACATCCCTTTATTAAATTCCTTTGTTCCCACATAAGTGCTTGTCCTACTAAATGTTTGTACCTGCTGGTGGTGTGCAATTAAGGAAAACCACCTGTTTTTTATTGCTGAGCGGTAAAAATCACTGATGTTTTGAAAGGTAGAGAGTGATGAGTATAAGCAAGAATCACTTCAAGCTAACTGGGAGAAAATTTCTAGCAGTTTTATAAATGTGGAGCCAGAGTGCAGAGTTATGCAAAACCTTATAAAAGCACTGTATTTAAAATCATTTGGCCAACCTTTGCAGTGTATGGTAAAAACAGATGGTCAGAGAGTGTGCTGGTATTCCCATTTTGGCTAAGATGAGTCAGCTCATACTTGGATACCTGGTGCCTCTCCTCGTGTATAAAACCAGCAATGGCAGGATAGGTACCAGAAGGAAAATTATCTTTGAGACTGATTAAGTGGCATAGCTGAATCAGGTGGCGGTTGCAAGTGTATCAGCAGATTAGTCTTGGAAAAGTAACATTAGTTTTCCAGCAGCTTCTCTAGCTCCTTATTAACCTTTTCATATTCTGCTGAGCAGTCTGCCCCTAGTCATGGAGTGAAAAATTTGGAAGCATATTCAGAAACTGGATTGACTGTTAGGATGAAACTGTCCAAATTGCAGTGAGGTGTCAGCTGATATTTGTGTAGCAAATATACCTGTGACGGTTGCCTTTTGTGTGTTTTTCTTTTTTCCTTTTTCATGGGAAGCCTCAAACACTTGCATTTAATTCCAGACAGCAGGTTGTTATCAGACAGCTGCTCCTGGTAGCTTGCCATAGGTGACTGCTTCTTGCAGCCTGAGCTGGGCAATATTTAGCATGTGAGGTTTAGATTTTGCACCTATTAAGAGCCAGCTGATTGCAGGAGACACGTAATTTTAGCCAGGGAGAAAGCAGCTTTGGGCTCTTCCTGAGATTTCCCTTTTAAAACATGACAGAGGTTATCATCTTAGGTTTCAGTATGGCTTTGGTGCACTTGCAGACAGTCAGGATTGAAAAACTCTGGGGCATGTGAACTCAGCAGCAAATCTGCTGATGCGTGAAGATACCTTTTCACATTAAAAACCAAGGGGAGAGAAATACAGTTTCCCATAAGTTAATGCCTTCTCAAAGAACATTGTGAAGTTTTGTCCAGGAAAGTTAGCTGATACACAGAATATCTGTGTTATTTAAATAAGGTGTAATGTTACGGGTTGGATTTTTTTTGTGGTGTGCAGAGGGGTGGAGGGTGGTGGGGTTTGATTTAGTTTTGGTTTTCTCTCCATGTGGTCATTAGTTTTGTTTGTAGATTAGGCAGATATTGCTGTTCCGGCAGTTCGACCTCATTTTCCTATTTATGCTCTTCCACAGTTGCAAGTGCAACATAACCGTTGAGTGCCAGCAACATTGTTGGTACTATTTGCTTTTTAAGAGGAATAGGTAAGTTGATGATATTTGCCTTTAATCTACTAGTTGAATAACATATGAAATTTAAAATCAACTTATTTAGGAAAGGAACTTAGTTTCCCTTTTTATATATTCATATGATTAATGACTAGTTTCAAGGTCTCTGGAATTTTTTTATTTCAGACTTGAAGAAGGTTGCTCAATGTCCATGAGTGTCAGGAGGTACATGAAAAGCCAGTGTGCTGACAAAGAACTCGCATCAGTCATGCTTTTTCCTCTCGACAGCTGAAAGTTGTCAATTAATCAACTAATTCTGAAAAATGCTTTGCCATCCAATGCTGATAATTTCTAAATACACTTTTCAGTGTTGAATTCTGCCAGTGTTTCATGTTTAGTATATCATTTGTGTTGCCCTGTTGGCATGAGTGAGATACTCTGGATTGGAAGTGTGAGGGAAGCATGAAAATGTTCATGGGACAGGCCTGATTCTGTTGGGGAAGTGGCCAAAACAAAAGATTTCTTGGAATTGTAGAAATGTAGCAAATGTTTTGAAACTTGCAGTTCATATTGTTTAGGTTGGAAATGTTAAGCATGTTTTTAATAGGCTCCTTTTCCACTATTAAAGCATTACAGTGAAATAATTACATTCCTTTCAGTCCATTTTAGACCTTGCATGGTTTCCACTAACAGTAAAAATAAAGTAATGCAATTAAAATAGTTGTTGGGTTTTCTTCTCTCTTCAGGAATTTATTTACCACAAGGCTAAATTGACAAATTCTGTTGAAGATACATTTCTTTTATTCCACTGTATGTATTTGAACCAGATGCTTAATCTAATTGTTCCTAGTATTTGTTTCAACCAGCGATGAACAGAGAAGAAAGTAAGTGCTAGTAAAGCTCATCAATTTGATAAATGAGAGGTTGCTTGTTCTGTGCCTTACTCCTTGCTCAGGTCTGTGATGACTTCAGAACTGGTGCTTCTGGAGCTGTCGCTGCTGGCCTGCTGCATAATGGATGAGCCTGAAGGGATGGAGGCAGCAGGTGCTCTAGCAATAGAAAAGAGCAGTGTTTGTTATTGTTGTAAGCATCATCAATCCTCCTCCTTTTCTTCTTCTGTTCTCAGTGTCATCCAAACAAAGGCTCCCTGTATCTGCAGCAACAGGGGAGAAAATAGCAACAACTGGCCCTGTGTAAAATTGACATTTTTTGCGGGAGAGTAACCTTATAAATAGGTCACAATTTGATATTCTTGATCTGTAAATGGCATGTTTATCACTGCAAGAGACAACAATATTGATTTATGAATTCCATTTATCAGTAAACTCTATCAGTACCTATGTGCATCTGCCCTATTCCAGCGAAATCAAATGAATGAAAACTGGCTTTCAATTCTAGTACTTGTTACACACTGCAAGATCCTTAACTCCTATGGGAGCAATCTGCTGAAAAATATGTCTACATTCTTCAGTTATGGAAAAATGTGATTTTGGGAGTTTGGCAGAAGGAGGGGAGAGAATTAAATAGTGCAGAAGATGGAAAAAAGAATAGGAGCTTCTTAGTTTTGTTTAAGCTGGTGGATGCTCTTGAAAAGCATCCTTTTTCAGATGTAGGGTGTGATTTGAAATCTTACAGAATTAATTTTTTTTCTATTTAAAGACAGTTAAATCTACCAACATATCATGTCTACTTGCTCTAAAACATCGGTTGATTTTGTTTCACTTGTTTGGAGCTTTAATGGCAGCCACTATTCTCGTCTTTAGGGCTTATTGACTCATTCAGGATTTGGGACACAGGAGGTGTGGAGCAGAGTAGGGGAGAGCAGAAAAGGCCTTGACTCTGTGTAACCACTGCTCAGCAATAAAGAAAATATCCCTATATTATCAACACTGTTTCCAGCACAAATCCAAAACATAGCTCCATACTAGGTACTATAAAGAAAACTAACTCTACCCTGACCAAAAGCAATGCAATGTGTTATCCTCTTCAGTTCTCGTACAAGATTTGAGGGGAGAAGAAAGAGATTTATCCATTACCTATAAGATGGGCAAAGTGAGTCAGTGTCATTGAAAAACAGTAATTGTCATGGATTGCAGTAGTATTACCATTTCTGTTGTTATCTGGAGGTCTGGCTGCTCATTCTGTTTCTTGCTCCTTGGTCAGGTTTGTCATGGCTTCAGAGCTAGTGCTTCTGGAGCCTTTGCTGTTGGCATGCAGCATAATGCTGTAGGTGCCCTAGGTGGACCTCTTCTATGTACATTGTAGGTTGTGTTCATGCCTTCTCTTTGGTCCTGGTTCCTGGTTGAACTTTGAACCGATGTTGTAGCCTTGTTTCCAGTCCTGTCTCTGGCTCCCATCTCCTTTTGCTCCTTATTGGACTCGCCAGACAGCCTCAGTTCATCACTTCATGATGTCTGATGCGGTGGATGGACCTTGTTTTCAATACTTGGTTTTGTCTGTCAATTCATGCCCTGTGTGACTCTGTCCCATCAGGGAGGACACAGCCTATGCAGAGGCCACCCTTATCTCCTGGCTCACCTGCCCTTAGGGAACAGATGGCCCTTGCTGCTCCCTGACAGCACTATGAATGTAGCTCCACCCTTGCTTGATGGCCAAATTGTGTTTAAAAACTGGCTTAGCTGGAAAAGCATTCAGAGTGTGAATACTTTTTCCTTAACTCTGTCTCTATAGAGGCAGGAACAAAATAGATCTTCTTCCAGAGAGTTATTAATGAAGGCTTCAAAAATGTATGGCTGAATTAAAGATGGCATTCTTTCTGTAGTAACGTGGATAATTTTTCTTCATTCTGTGATTTTTGAATGCACATTTTTTCCTTTTTAGAAGCCAGTAGTACTATGGCTTCTTTACCAGTGACTCCAAAGCTGTGGCACACATCTCTGTTTCTGCAGGAGAATGTGCCAAGTGACAGTCCGGAGTTCAGAGGGAACGTCCCAGAAGCCCTGATATTGCTGTCAGAAGCGCTGATTTTTTTTCATCTTTTCGCTTTTATTTGAAAGGGGTGAAGTTTTTCAGAGTTATGTTGACAATAGATAGAATCATGCTTTTCAGCAGTGTCTGTATGAAGTGACTTATTTCCCATAGACAGTTTCCTGCTTTGCTTGCTCTGGGCTTCCAGGCTTATTGTCTGGAGAATCAGGCCTTAAAATGTCTTGCTGTGCTATACTTTTATATACCTACATGTATTTAAATTGCACAGACTGAAAATGGGACACTTTACATATGGGCTTGTGATATGACTTGATGACATTAAATTTAAAAGCTTCAAGGTAGACTGACTCCTAGTGATGCTCATCATTGGCATTTCAGAGGCTCTACTGAGACCTAAAGACATTAAGTGTCATCTTTAAATGGTTGGTTAAATTCAGTAATGGTTTGCTCAAGTGAGCACCTAATTTCTTCAAAAAGGGGGGCTGGTGTCTTCCAGCAGACATTTTTCATTGCAGAAGCTCAGTAATAGTGCTGAGCTTTGGTAGTTTCTGTGTTGACAGTGGTTAATGACAAGCTGAAGTGCTTCTACTGTTGAACCTCTCTAACTTACAGCTTCTTGGATGTTTGTATTCCTGTCTTTGTCCACCTTTAAATGTGTGCATTTTTAAAGCTATCTGCCAAGATCCATGTTCCCGGCAAAAAGCAATTCACTGGTGTCAAAAATTTGCTTGTCCAAGAAGTAGCAGCACAGTGGTCTTGTAAAATATAAATCCAGAAATAATGCACAATAGGTTAGAGCAATGTAAAGTGGGGATCAACAAATCTAGGTGTCCTGCAGAGCTGTTGACCTCTTCATTGCTTTGTGTGTGAGACAAGACTTTGGGCTTAATGAGGAGTCTGCTGCCTGTGTTTTGCTCAGCCTCTGTGGCTGTAATTAGTTGACAGAGCATTAAATGCTTCTGATTCAGGACTGTCTAAACTTTCTAAAGCTGGAGGAGAGAAAATAGAGAGTTTTATTAGTATACACTTCAGTTTTAACATGTAGAAGATGCAATGTAGCATATATTTTGCAGGAGCATTTTTTTAAGACTGACTGTGGGATACTGCAACTAGAAAAAGGAGTTACAGGATAAACCAATGTCTATTCCAATTCTTTGCACTTTCAGAGATGGCCAGAAGCCCAGTTCCCTGTTTTGCTGGGTAGTTGCTAGTGCAATAAACCAATGTCTATTCCAATTCTTTGCACTTTCAGAGATGGCCAGAAGCCCAGTTCCCTGTTTTGCTGGGTAGTTGCTAGTGCAATCAACCTGCGGCAAAGGAAAAAATTTTCCCTGGCCTTTGGTAAAAAATCTTCGGTTTGATGATAAAATATGACATGCGTTGGTCTAACAGCTACTCTGAGTTTAGTAGCCAGAGATTGAGTCATCTTTCTACATCAGCACTGATTTCAGGTTCAAGAAGGATCATGTTAGGGACATAATATGGACTAAATCAGTAGTTACTGGGTTTGAGAGTAGTTCCCTGTATAAACTCTTTTTTCTGGATGCAACTAAAGAGGGACAGTAGAAGGCAGTGCGGGTGCCTGGGTATCTATGGCAAGCTCTAGTGAATGATACTAAAGAGGTTGGAAAATTTATAACCTTTCATTTTTCAGTGAGCAGACTGCTTGTTTAGCCTGGTTGAGGAAGAAATTAAGACCTTGGGAAAGGGTGTTCATGATAACTGGCAGTTAGTTATTAATCATCTGTTCTTTTTCCCTTCAAAGGTACAGGAACTGCCATTAAACACTGGTTCACCCTGAACTGGGGTAGGGTGAGCAGTAGTAAAAGTGGCAGCTGAATAGGGAGCTTTCTCCAGATGGTGTAGGGTGAAGCCAGGCTCTCCAGATAGCCAGGACCCGCATTAAATGAGGACCTTGGATTAAGGAGGTGCATCCTGTACCATCTTCTGGTGTGCAGTATGTGTTGACTCCACACTGGATATGCTAATCCTGATCTCTGCTCCTCTGACTGTCTGCATGGGGTCTTGTTTTTACAGCAATGAGTACAGAGCTGAAGAACATATCATTGTGGGAAGATGTAGTGTTCATCAAATACAAGTTATTTTGTTGAAATAATGCTTCATTTCTCCTTCTCCCCAGTCAAAGAGGATGGATGTCTTACTGATAAATGTATGGTAGGAGCCTACACCCCCTCCTCCTCCCTTCTTTAATTCATATGAAAACTAACAAAGGCATGGTTGGTCTTGAAGTACAGGAAATAAGTTTTCTCATAGAGACCTTATTTTTTTATTTCCTGTTTTTTTTTTTTTTTTTTTCCCTTTTTGCTTTTGTTTTGTTTTAATAGGGGGTGTTTTTTGTTTGCTTTAGCAATAAAAAGAACCCTAAGTTGAACCAATGATTACAACCAAGTGTCTTAGGATGTTCTGCCGTCTGGTATCTGATTTTGATAATACCACTTGAAGTACAGATAAGAATCTAGCTACCCATAAAACAATGATGCTGTACCAATTTACTGACTGTCAAATACAAATTGGGTGTAACAGATGACCTGCTGGTAGGTGAAGCTTTGAGGGTTTGCACTGCAGCTGAAAGAAGACTGATGGGAATTGCTTTTAAGCTCGGTGGTGCTCTTTGCTCTCTTTCTCCACAAAATGCTCAACCTTGAATTAAATATTTTCTGCCCCACCCTACCCCAGAGGAAAGGCTACAATCTTTGGCAAAGCTCCTGGGAGTGTATATAAACAGCATTAGGGAGGGGAGATGAAAAAGGAGGCTGATTTTACTCTATCATGAAACTTTAACGCTCTTAGCAGCTTGCCAGCCAAGCGGAATTATACTACCAGATGTCCTGGCAGAAATGTGTGTGGCTCTGCAGGATCATAAATCCAAACAACGTATGGCAACTCTGCGTGTGTAATACTGCTGTTAGCAATGCAAAATTTCAGTGTGGAAAGCTCTGGTGATGGGGAGGATTAGTAAGGACAAAACCTTTCCAGACTTGACTTTAAAGCCTTAGGTAGGCAATAGCTGCTGATGGCAGTGGTATGTTAATGGGGAAAGGAAGAATATAGTGATGGGGGTGCTTTCTCAGCAGCAGTAAGTCTTGTTTGCTTGTAGTTGTCTTCTCCCATCATGTCTTGGCCTTTCAGCAGGCAGAATTGTAGTCCAGCTGCTCAGAGGCTGATCTTCCTGTTGGTATATAAGAAGACTTTGAGGAGGAGTTGTCAAAGACCTGCTAAACTCAGGGCCTGAGTCAACAGGGTAGTTTTGTTCTGTAGTAGTTCAGAGTTAGCTTATGGTTTGTCTTGAGTATAAGCAGAGCTCTGTTGTCTTTGTCTTGGTAAATTCTTGTGTAATAGGAAGAACAGGGATGATGGAGGCCTGGAGTGGAAATCTCTGTCTGGTGGTACGTTTGTTTTAACCTCATGTCAGTATTTCTTTTGTCATGTTTGCTAAATGGGGTACTAACTGAACCTGTTCTTTCAGCCTACATGTTAAGTGCAAGTGCATGTGTCCATTCAGAGGATCCTGTCCTCAGTAAACTGTGCAAAGGAAAGGAAAAAAAATCAGCAACTTCTGAGGGTTTTTGGTGGTTTCTCCCTTTGTGGAAAAGTTACCGACTAGCATCCTGTTGTAAAGAAGTCATTCCTTTAATGAGGACTTAGAATTGGCCCCCCTGAAGGGGTTGGGAATATGTTTATGTCAGTGGATATGTTTTCACATGCCATATATTGACACAGAACTGTCAGCTAATTCAACTGGCAGTGTTGCAGAAGAGATTTTAAAGCAAATGGAAGAGAATATGCTGCCCACTGTTTCATTCTGTTGCTGCTAAAAAGAAAATGGAGTTCCTAGGAAGTGCAAGTGTAAAAAAGAGCGAGTCAACTCCCTGGCTCTTTGAAGAATAGTATGAGGGTGAATAGCCAGAGGAAAAGCACAGAGAGGACCTCAGCACAGTTAGTAAACTTTGCAAATTGCAGTTAAGTGACCAGAAAGTGAAAGCTCTAAAAATAAAGAACGTCAAGTGCTTTCTTTGCAGATTAATCCTGCTATCCAAGTGTGAAATCTCTCTCCTTCCTCCCATGCATTCTTGAAATTTTGAAGTTCCTTACCACAGAACTTCAGGTGGCTCATTGCTGGCCACATCAAGTAATTCTGCACTCAAGCTGGTTTTGTCCTCAGAGTAGAAATACACACAGAAGATATTTAAGTTGTTCACCCTTTTATTGATTTTACTAATAATTTACCTTGATACTGTAACGCCTTGGAAAACTTTGTGCAGACTGCTCGTCATCATTCAGCTTTCCTGGAGGATAAGTGTTTGTTGCTCTTGGAAAGCTCCATACATGCAGTTTTCAAATGTCTGTTCTAAATCAACTATCTTCCTTACACTTGTAATAAAGCTGTTCAGGACTGCCTTATGTTCTGTGATTTTAGCAATGGAAGACCCTGTGCTGTGGAGTCAGAAAGAGGGAACTGATGCCTAGGTGATGTGTTGTGTCCACTTCTGCAGGCACATGGCAAAGCACCTCATGACCAACACATGGCAGAACCAGGAGCTGGTGAAGGTCTCCAAGTGCTATTGTGCTGCCATAGCAGTAGTACAATAGCAGAAAAATAGAAAAATTTGGATCTGCAAGTGTAAAGCTGCCTTTAAATTTCTAGAGGCACCAAATCCTAATGCCCTAAAAACTGTGATGCTTCTTCTGATGGCTTGTGTTCCCTACCACTTATATGATCTGATGCTTACTATTTACGTACCAGTGATGATTATAGTTTAACCTTACTTTCACATCACCCTGAAGTAAAAGCAGGATGTTTTCTAGTTAAGTAACAGGGTTCCTGAAAAGTCATATAGAGGAAAATAGTGGTTGCACAAGATGGAAATGCAGCATACCCGTATACAAAGAAACCAACAGCCTATCAAACTTACTGAAAGTCTTTCCTTGCTGTCATGCTTCATAATGTATTTTTGTTCACTCCTTCACATGCTCTTTTCACTTGTGCACATAGAAAATTAAGCTGACTGTTTTCAGACTGTTGTCCCTGATGACCTAGTGTTTATTCAACTACTTACGTCTCATTGTCTGAGATAAATTTCACCTGGGGCCAGCATCTGCTCAGTAATTTGTCACCTTTTCTTTTTCTTGCCTGTAGGCTGTTTTGACATGAGGGGCTTTGCGAGCTCCATCTCAGGAAGCACAAGCAGCATACAAAAAAGCACAAGGAAAACAATGTGAACTGAAGCTTAGTGAAAACATAGTTGCATAATATGGCACTGGTTAGTGGCTGGATGACAGCCATTCTTGATGACATAAATTTGTAACTGCAATGAGCAGAGTTAATCAAGAACAAAACTGGGTGTAAGAAGCATTACTGTGTGTAAATACATACGAAAGTTGTTGCCATAAGCTTGTGATACAGAGTGAAGTGTGCTGTGGTTTAATCTCCTAATACTCCTTTTGGGGATTCATTTTTAGGTTCATTTTCTGGGTTAAGTGGCAGTGAAACTGAGAAACATGTCCGGCAGTCAAATAATTACCCTAGTTGAAGATGCTCACAGCTTTTTACAGAGGAGAAGAGTTCATCCAGATGATATAGAAGAATCACAATAATAAATTATATTGTTTCACTTCTGTTCTCTATTTTTAATTTGCAGTATGATATGGAAAGGCAGGTTTCTCTCTTTGAGCATTATAGGTCTTATTAAAGAAATATGAGGCTTTAGTAATCATTAGCAGGATATAGCTTGTGTTTTGCCTTTAAGGTGATTCATTCTATCTTTGGTATCTCTGCACTGCAGAGGATTACTGTGCGCTGGCATTGCAGAAGTGAATACATAACTCTTCCATGTATCCTGCTTCCTTCTGCACTGCCTTAGTGTGCTGGTCTGGTAACAGGTGGAGTTGAATCTTGAAAGTACATTAAGACATAGTGGTCTAGAGAGGGCCTTGAGAAGAAAGACCAGGTCTCAGTGTTCTCTGAGTTTTCGGCATTTGTCCATGACTGTTTTTGTGCAGGATTTGTTCTGAACACCAGGTCTCTGTAGTACAAAAGCTGATGGGCTAAAGGTCCGTTCCCCTATATTCCATTTTTCTGTACCTGGCTGTAGATGTACGTTTTTCTTCTGTCCAATTAAACTCGGTAGGAGCACTATAAGTGCTTTCCTCTAGTCCTTGTATGTCGGTGTTTTCAGAGTTTTATCTGGCAGTCAGACCAGAGGCTTTTTTTTCCAGACATGGAAGGAGGTGTGCTAGTAGGAACAGAACAGCTTAGATCAATAATATGAACATGGTCCTGTGATGAATGCAATGGTTTTGTGATGCCATGGCTAATGCACCTGCTTTCCTTTTAGCACGAGTTTGGGCATACTTTAGTATATACTTAGCTATGTGGGACCCTGTTTGCGCATATGAATACTTAGCTATGTGGGACCCTGTTTGCGCATATGAGAGTGCCAGTCCTGCTGCTTGAAGCAGGGCTTTAAATGCGCACTTCAAATGGTCATTCCTCCTATTCTGTGTGCTGAGCAAAGGTTATCTCAGCAGTGTGCATGAGGCTGGCCTGTGGACCTGGTGTACTTGTTCTTGAGGACATAGCCCAAAGCAGCCTCTGCAGATACAGGGGTGTTCATATGCCAAGAAACTGAGCTCTAATTTCCTCTGGAAAAGGCGGACCCAGCTTTTGCTCCTTTTGGTCTCTGATACATTTATCTTTGTCATTTAAAATGTTATCTTCATGCTTATTTTTAGTTTCTACCCTTTCTCTGTTGCACTTTTTTTACATTTTAATTGGTTAAATCAGGAGACTTGTGACTGATTAATGTGTCCCCTCTGCAGCTGGATCATCTAGAATAGGCATCAACCTTTCCATGCCTCATATACTTCCAGTTCCTTTTCAAACAGACATGCACTGTTCCTGGACCTTCTTGTCTTTCTTCGCCTGCTGTCAGTTTCTGTTGTACCTCTTGCTGGATACATTGTTGTTCCAGCTGTGCATTTGCATTTCATGATTTTATTCATGTGGCCAGAAATTATGTATGAAACCTTCCTTCCTACATCAACAGTAAAGGCAGTGGTACACAGGTAACAGGTTTTGGCAGTAGATTCCCACCTTCATTGCATTAACAGTTTCAGTGGTGCTCCCTGGTGAACGAAAGTGTTCAATAAACACACAAGAAGATTGACTTCCATAGCTGGAATGTTTGATATTGAGGAGTGAAATAAGATTACTATAATTTTTCTTTCTTTTTTTTTTTCCTGCATAGATTAAGACCCCCCTATGAGTCAGGCTGTTACAAGACTGCTATTCCTATTCCTTTCTTTACTGTGCCTTATGGTTAAAAGAAAAGTCAGTTTTGATGTGCTCTGTCTGTTGTTCATCCCAAATGCTAATGAGTTTATTGTCATGATTTCCCTCTGTCATAGCAGATCAAGATTAGAGATTATTTGCTATCATTAGAGATAGTTGAAATTATTAAAGATCATTCGCTAACACTGATTGCATCTGTTTTCTTTTGAGGTATGCCTTCTAATTAATTCGTTTGCATAAAATATGATTGTGAACTGATGTCTTTATGATACACTTTTCAGCATAATGGCGGGGGGTGGTAAGGTTTGCACGCTGTCAAACGAGTTTGCTGGGAGAAGTTCCTTCACATTAAAAAAACCAGTAGGTTTATAATGAAGTGGGGGATTATGTTCTGAGCTTTGCATTTGCACTTCAATTCAGAAAAAGTGATGTTCTCTGCCCAAGACTGTGCACAGCTATAACCAGCATTTGTGAAGCTGGTGCATTTGCTAGTCCCATGGGAAAGTGCCAAACTTGTCAGTTTTTATAAATTGCTGTCTTTATGACAGGAAGCTGGGAAGGGAAGGGTCTTGAATCTGAATGGAACGGCAAGGAGAAAATAGAGACTTAAGGACAGATGTGTCCCCAAGTCACTGTTCTCTATGGTGGAAGCAACGCCCAGAGCAAGGGTCTTGTTGAAAGATTGGATACAAGCCATGAGAACTCTATAAGCATCCGGTAAATGTTTTGGCTGGGTGAGGGGAAGACCTCCTGGAGGACAATTAAAAACTAGCAGGCTTTTTTTTGCTTTGTTTTGTTTCTGTTCAGTGCTTTCTAAACATAGCAACTATTTTTGTATATTTGTTGGTAGTAAGAAAAAGTATTCTTTTAACTGAACATGTCATCTGTTGCGAATGATTTGAGGATAAATGAAAAGCCATTGTCAACATGGTAGTGAGTCATAAATGGGGGTTCAGTCATGCTTATAGCATCCTGCTCCCTCAGGCAAGACTGGGATTTCTAGGCAGTTCCTAGATGGTCTATCCCTAAGCAACACAGACTGGCTTAAGAGCCTGTAACGTACCTTTTTGTCCAAGCATCCCTGCCAAGGCTGTGAGTAGGTGCATAAACCTTAGCTTCCATTGAGTTTGTATTCACTCTCACAATTGACTTCATGATGTGAAATATCATTTATTATGAGCATGAGTATTGAGGTGTGTCTGAAGAGCTATTACTCATGCAAGCACTTTTGATTGGCCTTGCTTACTCTAGAAGGGTAATAGGTTAAAGGCCAAAAGCCCAGAACAAGATTTTTAGCATGGTGCAAAAAAGCAGTAAATCAACACAGTTTATCTAAACAAAATAGTTTTAAAATTCAAAACACTATAGAATGAAATTTTTAAAATGTGTTGAAGATTACAGTGTCATTTTTAGTTTGTTGGTTTTGCTTTATACTTCTAGAACACATCTCTGCTATAATCTGTAATTGCACTGTCCAGAATAAATACTTTGTTCTGTGTGTTAAATACCTCGATGAAATGAGAAGGAGGAAACTGGCTGATGGACATGACTTAGTCCTTTGGCAAGGCATGTAAAGCTCAGATGTTTCCTATGCAGCAGATGCTTTAACTGAATGTTATGTATTGTTCTTGTAAAGCACACTTTCTAATGGGTGTCATTCTTCTGTTTTCCCCTACTCTTTTGCAGCAAGTGACCGGCAGAAGTTTTGGTGAGAAAGATTTTCGTTCGGGTTTAGAAAATGGCATTCTTCTGTGTGAGTAAGTAACACTTATAGTTTTGAGCCTTGAACATAATCTTGACTAGAGCTGAAATTAACTTTAGCTCGTATGTCCAGATGTTGGTTTCCTTTTGTGAGTTTTGATATTGCACACAGGTCTTTCACTGCAGCATCCTGTCAGTGCCAAAGCTGTTGTTACTGTGAGGATTGAAATGTGGCTTAAAGAAAACAGGTTTTGCAAAGTGCTTCCCTCACTCCAGCCCACCTCCTTAGTTATGTACAGTAAAAATGATGTTTGCTTTTCGATTTCCTTTTATTTAAAGATGTTAACCACTGATTAGCAAATGGTGTTCCACACCTGCCTGCGGACGTTTCTGTTATAGTGAGGTGTTTTGGACCCACTCCAGGTCCAAACACTGTCAAGAGTTAGCCATCTGAATACTATCAATACTCAGCTGCTTTTATAGTTCCTGGAAAGGTTAGGCATCCTCTTAATTTTACCTAAAGGTCTATTCGAATGATGTGTTTTGTGATTTTTGGACAAGAGACACAAGTTTGCTTTTGCATATTTCTCTGTGGTTTAACAGCTAGTTTTCAGGCAGAATCTTCCAAAAGAATGTTGTGGGCTTAGATACCAAAGCTGATGACTTCTAAGAGCAATTTGGAAGTGTTCCCTAATGCCCATAGTTCTTTGAAAATCCCATGCCAGTTCATCAGAAGTTTAGGGAGAATCCACTGACCTGAATCATGTGTATGGACCAAATTCTTTTCCTGAGTGTGCAGGGTTGTCACTGAAGTTGGTAAAAGCTGACTTTGCACACAAGAAGGAAAAAGCCTGTGAAGAACTAAATGCATATTAAAATTTATGAATGAGATCTCCTGAGATGTTTAGCTGAATCATTGAAACTATTGGTTAAGTTTTATACTATGAAAGGTACTGGAATTTGGAAACCATTTTCAGCAGTAGAGTTGAGCTAACATCCTGTAACTCAACTCTAGGTAGCTTACGATAGTTTTGAAACCTACTTGTGTAAATAATGTTGTATATCTCACCAGTGTCAGTAATCAGACAGCTTGAGCTTTAGCTGTTAAAGGGGAAAAAATATAGAGGAAAGGAAATTATACGATCTAGTTTGATTGTAGTTGCATGTCTTTGCTGAGGAGTGGCTTTGGGACAAGGGAAGTAGTTGCTATTGTTGATCAGAAGTTGTGTAACTTGGAAAGAGCATGCATTTCATCCCTTTGGGTTTAAGGGTTGCCTCTTGCACAAGATCTCTTCTGACTCATCAAGGGAGGTGCAGTCTGCTGAATCACTTCATAGTGCTCTTTAAAAGTTAAGGTTGTATTGCTTTGAATGAAAAGTAAGGGATGTGTATTTCAAGATTAGATTGTAATCTTATCTGCAAGTAAGCAGTGGTAGTCTAATTTAAATGCTGTAAATCTTTAAGACGGAAAGCTTAACTAACTAATAAAAATGAGTAAATATGTATTTCTTAGGAGGCTGAGAGCTCCAGTAATAAGCAGATCAAGGGACAAAACTTGGTTATACTACTAAATTGTTCTGTGATGTTGGTGAAATTGCTTGTCCTTATTTACCATCTGTGGATCAATGCAAATCAGTTTGAAGGGATCGGCTTCCTCAACCTCAAATGTGAGAGGCAATAGTGTTGGAATTGCATGCAGCTCCTGAAAGCTGTGGTTAATGGATAAAATTCTTTTAGATTACAGAGCATTAAGCAAGGAGCTACCAATTTGGCCTTCAGGTTTGGCTTTCAAATGATGAACAAATTATAAGGCCAACAATAAAGTGTTCTAAGAGTGCTGTAAAATAAAGAACTCAACAGAAATTTGGGGTGTAACACTGAGAACTCTTCCTGTATCTTCCAAAAGTACAGGATTTGGCAAGTGAAGCACTGATAGTTAATTTTTTATCTGGCGCATAATGAAGAGATGCTAGTAAAGCTCCTATAGGTAATATTGTCTTTCTAGACAGGATTTTTCTGGCTTATCAGACATCTACCTGGGTACTTCATGAACAAATTCTAGTAGTATTCAAGCTTTATCTTGACCTCCTCCCAATCTGCTGAGCTTTCATCGCAGCTGACCTCAACAAATAGAGGAAAACCTGGCCTCAAAGTCTCTAATAAGCTGCAGAGGACAAGAAAGAAATTATAGCTCTCTTAGGTTTCTGAAGATGGAAGAACTCATTGCCTCTGGTCTGGTTTACCTGATTTATCTGTTGAAATTTTAGGAAAGAGCTAAACTTGCCTCAGTTTATCTCCGTAGGACAGTAGTCGGTGCCAGTGCCATTAACTGGCAACTCATAGCCAGACAACTGTGTGGGTGATGTGACTGTGGAGTGCTCCCTACTTCCACATGGCAGTTTCAGTGTTTTCCTTGCCTGTTGTATTTTATGGTGAGGGCTAAAAGCAAGCTCAGGTTCTGAGGGATCCCAGCAGCTAGATGACTGGAAGCTGATGTGAGGAGCAGGGACACAGCCAGTATGCCTTGAATGTCCCAAAAATTTCTCAAGCTACCTTCTGACTTTGCAGGCATTTTGAAGAAGGGAAGTAGGACAGCCACCATGCCACAGTCCATTCCCCAAACAGTCAGACTAGCCACACACAAAATGGTGTTTTATCTGTGTCTAGAGCAGGATTGTCGCTGGAGCAACAGGAAGGAGCCTTTTGTACAATCCTTATGTCTGTGGCCTACACAGCCTGAAAACTCAGGCAGACCATCACCACAGTGGTTATAAATGATTCATTTATGTCTTGCAACTCTCCAGGTATTTTAATAAATGAGAGCTAATAAAATTATGTTATGCCCAAAGCTTGAACTGTTGGAATGGACATGGTATGAACCACCAGCCTGACTAGTGGAACAGCCCTGCATGAGTGTGCTAGCCACAGACACCCACAAGCCTTGTACCTGCCTCCTTGGTAGTGCTTATGCTGTGGCTGGCATCTCAGTCTGGCCTCATGACACTTTTTATAGCTTGATGCACTCAACTCAGGAACTGAGGAGCATATTCAAACAATGCAGGGTGCCCTGAAGTGGCAAGCTGACAGATGAGAGTAACACAAGCCCTTCCTTCTTTCTGGATGTTTGAAAGCCCACTTGTGTAGTTGCTCTGACACCCAGCTGTGCCGAGAGGCCAGTGACCATGACTTGTGTTTGTTTGAAATGAGTTTGTGGCTTTTTAGCATAGCACTCTGACATCAGTCCAGATGGTGATTTCAGTAAACGACATAATAGCTAGGCAGAGGGAATTCTTGTTCTGTTCTTGCTTTGTGTATTAAATTCTCATACGCAAAGGCATATGAGTTTCCTGGCTATGCTTCTGCATGGGTGGGCAAATATGCCCTCCAGGGGTCATAGTGGAAAACTATATAAGGGAGGAATGCAACATCAGTGGCAGGAAATATCACTAGAAATCCCTAATTTCCGCTCCAGCACATTCTGTGTTTTGTGGGGCTTTGTCTTGGTTTGTTTTTTTTTCTTGTTACATAGCTTTAACATTTAGATTTGACCCAGATATTATGAGAAGCTTGAGGATTAATCAGGAATAAATTAGATTTAGCTGTTGCAGTGCTTAGGTGTTCCTATTCTACAGATTCAGACATCTGAATGAAGGTTGACTGCAAAAGAAAAAGTATATGCTGTCTCCATCCACTCGTCCCCTGATTTGAGGAGCTCTGAAACAGCAGATAAGGAAGTTGAAGTTGTGTTTATTTCTAACCATGCAACAATTGCTATTAATAAGCTTTAAAATTACTACATGAAGACAAAAATGCATACATCTTCCTACAACCTTGCCCCATTGTTACTGCTCTAATATTGTTGCAAGTTGCAAGTGTGTTTTTAAGGGAGCAGTTCCTTTCCCTTCTTCTTGCTGTCCACCTCCCCTTGCCCAGCTCTGCTACTGCAGGATTCCTTCTTTCATGCTGGTCAGCCATCAGTTAGGGGTGTCTCTGTGTGAATGTGAACCTTGGAAAATCAAAGTTATTTATTTTCTTTGATATGACTATCAGTCATATCAAAGGGTTGATAGTGTATCCAATGGATCTGTAAGCATTTCTGACATGCAGTTGGGATCATATTTTCTCTTAAGCTTTCTCTGGAATCAACCAGTACTAGGATTCCAAAAATGCTGAGAGTTTGTATCAGTGGTAATGAGATTCTAATGTCAGGAATAGGACTAAACCCCAAGAAAGAGTAACAACAGCAATAACAACTGGGCAAAAGATCTTAAATAACAAATTCAAATGGAATTCAGATTTAGATATCAATAGAAATGATTTGGCTTTGCAGTGGAGTCCAACAGTAACATGATTGTGTGTAATACCTTGGTTACTGTATGTAGAGCAGTTTGGCTCTGTGTGTGTTTTATAGATGTATATAAATCAACTTTTAGCAGTAAATGCAGATATAATAAATCTTTTATTTTTCTGAAGGGTGAAAGTTTTAAAAAATACTTTGTTTCTTAGTGACACTTACTTTGTGTATTAGCACACGGTGTTTTGTAGCTTAGTGTCCTGGCTTCAGCAGTAGCCGTCATTTTTCTTCTTAGTAGCTGGTGCAGTGCTGTGGTTTTGACTTTCAGCCTGGGAACAGTGCTGATAACACTGATGGTTTTAGTTGCTGCTCAGTAAAGTTTACTCTGACCAAGGACTTTCTGAGTCTCATGCTCTGCCAGGGAGGAGGGGAAGCCGGGAGGAAGCAGAGACAGG
>JANRGW010040964.1:0-25373 GCA_024733675.1 Psilopsiagon aymara
CTTCAGATACTGGAAGGCTGCTCTGAGGTCTCCACACAGCCTTCTCTTCTCCAGGCTGAACAGCCACAACTTTTTCATCCTATCTTCATACGGGAGGTGCTCCAGTCCCTGATCATCCTCGTGACCTCCTCTGGACTTGTTCCAACAGTTCCATATCCTTTTTAAGTTGAGGACACCAGAACTGCACACAATACTCTCACGAGAGCAGAGTAGAGGGGCAGGATCAACTCCTTCGACCTTAATCATAGAATCATAGAATAGTTAGGGTTGGAAAGGACCTCAAGATCATCCGGTTCCACCCCCCCTGCCACGGGCAGGGACACCTCACACTAATCCATGCCACCCAAGGTGATGTCCAACCTGGCCTTGAATACCGCCTGGGGTGGAGCATTCACAACTTCCCTGTGCAACCCATTCCAGTGCCTCACCACCCTTACGTTAAAGAATTTCTTCCTCGTATCCAATCTAAACTTCCCCTTTTTAAGTTTGAACCCATTACTCCTTGTCCTCTCACTACAGTCCCTAATGAAGTGTCCGTCCCCAGCATCCCTATAGGCCCCCTATAGGGATTCATCTGTTTTTCACAAAGCTGCATTCTGGCTTCTTTATTTGTATGGTCTGCTGCTGCTTTTTATGAAAAAGAATAATGTGAAAGAAACTGTTACAACAGTTCCTAAATTTGGTGCTTCAGAAGTTTGTGATCATTATATTTGCTATCTTGAAGACTCTTAAGAATTGTACCAAAACTGTATCAATATGGGCTGAATTCTATGGCAGTGTTGATTTACTGTATTTTGCTGTAATTTCCTTCACTTTTGTTTTTCACTTATCTAGATAGATTTTTCAGCAATGACTATGGCAGTGTAAGATCTAAACAGAAAAAGTCAGTTGTAAAATAAACTTAATCTCAGGTTTTGTCTGAAAATCTTTCCTGTCCTTCTGAAATGCCGGTAGCAGTTATCTGTGGAAACAGTGGGAGCAAGCTGCCATGCTACTTCTAGCTTACTTCTCTGAGCTTCCAGAACCTAGGTCCTTCTAAGACAGGGAAAATATAATATTCATGGGTGTATTTTTCTAGCAGGAATATTTAAGTCTATTTTTCAACATACACGTTTAAAAAACCCCCAACAACCCCCCACATTTTAATGACAGTGAATTTCACAATGTGGTAGTGCCTTCTGGAAATCCGAATATGTGACATCAACCAGGTCTTCCTTAATTTCAGGCTAATTTAATTGTTCATAAAATGTACTAACCTTCTGAGTCATGAATTCCCTTGCAAAAGCAATGCTGATTACTTCCCAGTACCTGGTGTTTATCTATGTGCCTGTTACTTCTGATGTGTTTTGTAGTTTCGTATTATTAACGTTATATAGCAGTTGTATTTATTGATCTGTTGTTTCTCAGGTCTTTGAATTTCAAAAAACTGATGGTCATATTCTCTTTCCTTGTTATGGAATCTTAAGTGATAAGATGCTGTGAAATTCCTAATGGTTTTGTGTTACTTGAGTTCCATTAGAATAGATATGTGGACAACAGTTTACTCCTCATGATTTGTTGTTGGTCATTTTAGTCATTTTAAGCTTCAAGAATTCTTTGGTAATCTTTGTGAAGAAAGATTTCAATATAGGGATCAATTTCAGTTCCTTTCTAGTAACTGTTAATGTATGTACTTAGTTTAGGTTTCCTGCTGTGGTCCTGTATTTAAGTCGTGCTGCTACACCTGAAACTTCATTTGGCCCTACAGAATCTCCATCAAGTCTGTTAGTTCTGTTGTGCTTTTAAAAAGTTTTGCTGTAGCTTTTATGCATATAAGAATTCATTCTCAAGAATTTCATGCTACCAATTTAGTATCTTCCAATTAAGCTTCACAGTTACCTCTCTGCTTTGTTTAATATGTGTCACTGGGAGCAAAATATGGGTCATTATAATCTTTTATAAAGCAATTAATTTGTACTCCAGGGAGTTCTTTTCTGCTATGTCCTGTGTTGTTTCTGGGAGTGGGCGTGAAGTTGAAGTCACCAGCTCCTTCCCAGCTTTTTCTAAAAGACTTTCTGGCTTCCTTATGAAATCCTCTGTCTTTGCACTTAGCAGTCAGGTCACCATAGAGCCTTCAATAGCATTAAACAGCTTGTTATCTTAAAAGGGTGGTATTTTAATGCCTCACAGTTATAACCTGCCTTCTTCTATCCTTTAGAATCCCTGTCATCAAAAAGTTAATCCCCATTTAAGAATGATGTTGGTATCATCTGCTATCAGATTTATGGAACCATTTCTGTCTCAAAATTTTCTTCCTTCTCATTGCCCCTTGACTTGTGAGCGGAAGATGGAGTTGCTCGAGGTCTTTAAAAGTCTGTTCAGTGCATCTCTCTGTCTGAAATCTTCTGATAATGGCAAAACCAACTTCAAAAACTAGTACTTCACTTCTGAATGCCTCAGGGTATGTAATCATAGAATCATAGAAAGTTAGGGTTGGAAAAGACCTTAAGATCATTTAGTTCCACTGCCCCCTGCCATGGGCAGGGATGCCTCACCCCTAGACCATGTCACCCAAGGCTCTGTGCAACCTGTTCTTAAATACTTCCAGGGATGGAGCCTTTCCCACTTCTTTGGGTAACCTATGTTAGTGGCTCACCCTCACAGTAAAGAATTTCTTCTTGTATCTACCCTGAACTTCTCCTGTTCTTCAGTTAAACTGAACTTCAGTTTAAACCCATTACCCCTTGTCTTATCACTACAGTCCCTGATGAAGAGTATGTACATAATGTTTCAGACATAAGTTTTAATTGTAAGTCTGTAGTTTTCAAATGGAGGTAGTAAACGGATTTTGTTTCCTTGATTGATAGTTGTGAGGGATTTTTCCCTTCCTTTGGAGCTGAGCTGTACTGCCATCCAGACTCCCCTTTATCTTTCTCAGTTGTTCTTTCTTGAGATTCACTTTGCTGAAACAAGAATCCATCAGGCTGGCCCTGGGTTTATTATCTGTGGCTGGGCGTTAGCCAGACTCTTAAGACTGAGAGCTAGCAGGGCCGCGACTTCCGCAGGAGGCTGCTCAGGACCACGGAGAGCTCCGCTTGTTGGTATTGTTGCCAGCATTAGCCTGAACTATCCAGAAATAAAGTGTAGGGGCAGGGCTAAGGGGTAGGGCTAAAAACCCCCTTACACTGAAAGTATGAGCAAGAAGATAATAGCTGGTTTAAAAGGGAGTTGATTGGAAAAGCCTAACTTGCAAGTTCAAGAAATTGTGATGCTACTAGAGTGCTGCTAAACATAGGAGCAGTTGGCCATGGTATAGCCACATCCTTATTAAAGTGTTCACTGCAACAGAAAATACTGTTTTTCTCCCAAATATATGCAATAATTCTATGAAATTAATGGCTTTGTGGATAGTATTGCAAGATTGCCTAGGAAATAGTACAAAAAACACATGATTGTAGGTTTTTTCTAGTGCTTGGCCTTTCAAAAAGGAGAATTTCAAACCCTGCATTATATTCCTTATTCCTAGTCTGAAATACAGGAATGGGATTTTACTAGAATTACGTGTGAGAAAATATGAAAATTTAGCCTTTAATTCCTTTTTTACTATATAGTATTCACGTTGTTTTGAGAACTATGAACTTAATATGAAAAATTAATTGATCTTACTTTTAGAATGTTCATTTCATAAAATATCCTTTGTTAAAAAAATTCAAGCAACTTTGTTTTGTTTCTGTTGATAAATAGAAACACACATGAATACACATACAGACACACACACAACCCCAGTCTTGCACAATAAAGAAAATAGCTCACAGTGAAGGCTGATAAACACAGCACAGTTTGACAGCAAATTTATGAATTAGTGAAAGTTATAAATAAATATGGAAGTTATGATCAACAGTGTGATCTTAACACTTGACATAAAAGGAGTTAAACAAAAAGCTAATGCATTTAAAGATTTTTTTTAAACTCAGTAAGTTTTAAACTTATCAGTCATTTTCCTTAATTGTCACACCAATTTTAAGAGGAAAAGCTGTTGGCAGCTTTATGTGAGGTTTTGTCTTGCAGCTTTCACAATCCTGTTTTATTCATAGCCTTAGTACTGTACAAAGCACTTAGAGTTTTTTAGTTCCTTCATTTTTAAATAAAAGAATAGATCTTAGATCAGCAGTTCACTTGAGCCGTGGTGATGGTGAAGATCAGATACAGGAAGCAATCAAGTTTTGGTGGCACGGAGCTCTGTGAAAGCTGTAAATTGGTGTAAATTAGACAGCATGAACCTATATGCTAATGCACATAAATTGGTTCCCTTACTTGAATTAGCCCATTAGATGTCTTTATTGTGCTTTGTAGTGTGTAAAGTAGAAAGTGCCAAAGTGTCTTAAAGTAGAAGTTCTTTATCTATGAAAACAGAATAGTGTATAAAAGAAAATTAAAGAGCCAAGGGGAATTTTTACAGGTTATGATATATATATATATATACTGTGGCACAGTGGAATTAAAATTAAGGCAAATACTTCTTCACTGTATGGCAATAATAGTATTTACAATCTTCAGTAAAATTCGTCTTATTCTAATAAACGCACCTCAGAAAACAATTCAGTTTAAATTAGAAAATGGTGATACAAAGCGAGTATGATTATTTAGCTAATGAACACTTCAGACACTCTAATGTGGCCCACTCAAAACTGTACTGGCATTTCTGATACTAGGTTGTCAAATCACCCAGTATCCAAGCTTCCCATGTGTAACAAGGAAGGCTTTTAGCTCAGTTCTGTGACACTTTTTTTCTGTTCCCCAGCTACTGAATACTATATAGCCTTGACTATGCTTCGTGTTTGCAAATAACGTAGTCCTGGTTGCAGATAGCATTCCAGTTTTCTTATGGCTGCAAAGTGTTATACATTTTTTTCATAACTATTAAAAACTCGGCAGTTCTCTCCTGCTTGCTTTTCATCTTGATTTGTAAAGATCCAGCTGAGTGGTGAACAGATTGATGATACCTTCTTGGTTATTAGATTTTGAATGTTGCTTTGATGCCAGCCAGAAGAAGAAAGTCCTCATCTTGCTTCTGATGTTTGCAGTCCTTAAGGAAAGACATGGGTAAGCTGGTTGAAAAGAAGATTTAGGGGAGAGCTTCAGCACCAAGAAGAATGGAAAGATCAAATATTAGTTTGAGGTTGTCCATCTTTCTTTTTTTTCCCATTCAGAAGTGGTAGCCGTGCTTTGGTCCCAGAAAAGCAGTGAAACAAAAAGAAAAGCACTTGTGTGTCTGATTCTAATAAATTTGGATTCTGATGTGAAACTATGGAACAAAGTAGCATCTTAGCCTGGGGGTGGGGGAACATTTCTACTTCGTGAATTTCTTGGCTCTGCAACCACATGCAGTAGGAAAGTTGCTACCTTTGTGTGTTCTAAGCAATGTTAACAAATTAGCAGTTTTCTCCTTTAAGCTTCTAAGAAGTTCAGCTTGATATATAGAGAAATGTCTGATAAAATTTGGAAAGCTTAATTTTAAATCAGTCTTTTTGTGGGTTTTAGGGGAAAAAAAAGTTTGGCCATTGTTTCTGAAAGGCTGCCTGAATGATTAGCAAGACCAGTAAGTATGTTTGAATACATTTTAACTAGGTCATTCCAAAGTGCTTTGATGTCCATTCTTCTAGAGAGGTGATGGTAAATCTGTAGCTTGCGTGCATTTTAAATGCAACTCACATTTTAGAATCACACCATGTGTGCAGTAGTAGGGTCATGATGACCCAGTGAGTGTTGGTTAATAGAAAACCCCAGCTTGTGGACCAGGTCAACCAGCAGCAGCGAATTTTGGCAAGATATTCCACCAAGTCTTGTTCAGAGACGATTCTGAGCACTTTGTCTTTTCAGGATATGTGATGTGATGTGTGGATGTTGATCAAGTTAAGATTCTGGTATGCAGCTTGAAGGACTAAGAAGATTAGCCTTCTCTATTCTTTATTACTGATCTCCAGAAGTATTTCACAGAATTAGGGGCATTAAGTTTGGTGCTCTAATAAGATCATAATAAGTTCTAAATTCTCTTAAGAAAGGGACAGGCCATTTCTGTTCCTCAACTCTCATCTAATGCAGGGCAGAAAGCACAATTCTTTTCAACCTCTTGATTGAACTAGTACTTTTTTTAAGAATTGTAGTGCTTCAATTTAAAGGGAATGTGCGACCGAGAATCCATTACCTTATTAAATCATTTGTTTCAGTGACCAATTCCTTTAGCTGTTAGACACTTACAGGTATAAGAATTCCTTTCTCTATCCTCAGGAGCTGAATTTGTCTAGGTTAAACTCCTAATCGCTGGATTTTGTTATGCCTTGCAAGTGTAAGAAGCAATGCAATGTCAGAAATCCTTTCTTTTTTAACATAAGTTGCGTCCTGCTATCTTCCATACTCTGTTCTATTACTACATTGCTTCTACAGATTTCCACTCTTCTGTTTTCTTTCGGAATGAGGTTTCTGCAAGGGTTAGCAGTAGATAATTAACTTACTACTCTGGAAGAAGATCACGCTTGATGTTAGAGTAGATGCTTGAATTTTTATTATTTGTTCTCTACTGTGGCTATATTTAGGATTGCATGGTGTCAATACAGTAAGTAAATGAGAGTAAATAAACCTTCATTCTTATGTAATTGTCCTGTTCATTTGCCAAGGTAATTTTTATCTTTTAGTTAGTCCATGTAAGACAAAAGGTAACATCACTTTACTGTGTTTATGGTTAATATCTTAATAGTTAAAAGGGACTGTAAAGCTAAAGACTCTTTATCCATTGCTTATTAAAATGAGTCCATGTAGTCCATGGAGGAGTATATTGTTTCTGCAGTTAATTCTTTTATCTTTCCAAAACTAAAAATCACCAGTCAGTTTTTGTCTAAGTGTTTGACAGGAAAGCTTGCATGTATTTGACAAGTAAACTGCTCTTTGCCTTTCAAGATATGATTCCCTCTTCTGTTTAAAATTGCATCAGATGTCAAAAAATTTAGAAAATATTGTATCTTTTTTCAAGCTTTCCAGTGTAATGCTACAAAAATTGTAATCACTTCTATCTATTACCCTATCTAAAACAAAGGAGGGCTTAGTGTTTTTAAATACAGTATGTTTGTATTGTTGATATAAGTCTTTTTAAGAGTTCAAAAAAGCTCTTTCTTCTGGTTGGGAATTAGCTCCTGTTCCAAGGTCAGTGCTTTGTGTTTACCTTCAGTAAAAACCCAAGTGCTGTGGGTTTGGATCTCTCTGAACCACTGGATGTTCATAATTTGAGGATGCGATATTCAAATCTCTTAAATTGTGGATGTTTTTTGGTCTTTTTTTTTTTCTCTGATCTCTTGCCAGAAGCTGTATGGTTAAAGTCCGATTCGTAGCGATACGTAACTTCTTAACTTTGCTCTCCATTGCTTTTTTTTTTAATGGAAGTTAATTTAATATCTACAGGGGATGGGGCCCTTTGTTGGCCATTATTTTGATGTGGTCCTGCCTAGACTTTTTCGTTATAAATAGCTCCTGAAAGGAGACTAAATGTTTTTTGTTTTTGGTTTTTTTTTTTTAATTAAAAAAGTGCCAAGTTTTATTAGGATAACACTTGCGATAATTAACATTTTAAGTATTGTGAACTCAGTGAGTAGGGAAGACAGAGAAAAACATTTTTTTCTTAACACCTTTTTTCCTACCATATTGTTATTGTGAGTATACTGTTACTTCCACTGATTACTTCCAGTGGTTACTGTTAATTCAGTGATTTAAGCTGAGAAGTGCGCAGTGCCCTCTGATCTGCTGGAAGCTTTTCCTGTCATGTGCAAGGTCAGGTAGCCCACTCCCTGCTCCTTCCTGCAATTTCTGTGCTTGGGCTGCAAGCTCCTGTACTGGGATTTTCTTGACTTCCATACTGTGTAGTTTCTTGAACCTCCCAGACCTGATCATGGTCAGGATATCTCTCAGGAATGCAATATTTCTCTCTTTCTCTGGGATGCCATGCCTGACCCATTCATCTTAAAGAAGCATTAAAATGGTTGTGAGCTAGCAAGCAGAATGCTTCCTGCCCCAGTACTGTAAGAAAAAATGGAAGGTACTTCTAAAAAAATATGAAGCTATAAACATCTTCAGTTATCACTGAAATTCACAAAAGGCAGGGCTTGGAACAATGTGTATGTTGTCTCTAAGAAATACTAAAATGAGCATGGAAGAATTTTGTTGTAAGAGATGAATTATGTTTTTAGGTTAAGGATAGATGAAGAGAGCTTATTTTTTTTTTTTCAAGATTGCAAGATTTTTTTTAAAGTTTGGGAATTGTATTCCTCTGCTACGGAACTGTATTAAAAAACTATTCCATTTATTTGTGTTATGTTTTCTCAATATCTCTGGATACAATATATATCATATCATATCATATATCATATCATATCATATCATATCATATCATATGAATGTATAAAATATAATGTATGTTTATAATGCATAAAATAGAATATATGTAATATATAATATATGTATATCTCCTATCCTCTCATATATATCATATAATAAAATAAGGTAGAGAAATACTCTTATTTTAAGAAGTGTTAAAAATAAGTATTCCATCCCTGATATTTTTTCCCCCCATTTCAAAGTTTTGACTGGTGTTTTGTGTGAGGATTAATGCTTAGAGATAGGGAAAGAATTAGTTGACAAAAGTGCTAAAAAGCTGAACTGCTTTAATTGATTATGCAGATTTACATCTTGCATTCCAAGTATATGTAGGGTATTTCAGCTGCAAGTTTGATACTATCTGTAAATATTAATAAACTCAACTTCAGACATCATTTTGGGGTTAGCAAGTATCAGGAAAACTAGAGTCTGGTGTGACTGCCTTGTGCAAGTTACTAGATCAATACAAGGCCTAAAATATTCTTTGATTTAATTCTTTGATTGCACGTTAGATTACTTCGTATCTAATCTAAGTATAATGAAAGATGGTAGTTAAAAATATTCTGATTAAGTAATTGATCTTCGTGGAAAATCTGTAATGAGTTAAATAAAAAGTAGAAATTGTGATATTTTAAGATGAATTGGATTCTTAATGTTAGGATGCAAGGGAAAATCAAAAGGAAGATGTTCTTATAGAATGTAAAGCACTTTTGTCTGAATATGAAACTAAAGGTGCCTTCTTTTTTCTTTTAAACCAGTGAAACCAATTTCACTGGCTGCTGGACTAGTGGAATTACTTGTTAACTTCCAAGCCAATGATGCATTTTTGTTTTGTTTCCTGCTGTCACAGAGAGGGTAAGCTGTTCTTGAGATTTGTTATGAGGTTATGATATTTAAAAATGTACTCCTATTTGTGTGAAAGATAATATACGTTGCACTTGGAAGCACTTTAGATTATGCATTTTAGATTTTTATGTTTTTTTACCCACAGCAAAAGCTGTAAAAGTGCTGTTTAAATTAAATTTCCTGAGGAGTTCTCTTATTTCAGAGTCACAAAATAGCTGATACTTTGGAATGTATCTCTGGAGATGGTCTAGTCCAACCCCACTGCTTAAAGCAGTGTCAGCTGGAGCAGACTGCTCGGGTCTGTGTCCAGGCTGCAGAGATGGTGACTTCACTAACCTGCCCAGACTGTTCCAGTTTGTAACTTACATTTGTCTTCTCTTGCTGACTTTATTTTGGTTGCAATCACTACCTACGATTGTAGGGTAGAATTAGTCATAAAGAGCAACTACCTCTGTACAAGCAATCCTTATGTTTTGACTTCCTAAAAGAACAACAATTTGGCACAAGATTGCTTCCTGAACATTCTCAATATTTGTTTCTTCCTCTTCCTTCCTTTCTGAAGCTTTTTTCTTCTTAAAACTCTGCAAAGTTATTTTCATCTGTTTTTTATGCAGTTAAATTGAAGAAAGTCTGTGTTGCTCAGCTAAGCATTTTGAATGCACACTACAGACTCAGAAATAATCCCAAGATCTTTTAGGGTTCATTTTTTCTCTGCTTCAAATTTCTTTTCTGTATTATGATATGCATTCTGCTGTTACTTCTAAATGAATCTTAAGATATCTCTTCTCAAGTTGGTAATCTTTTCTTTTAGAATCTGGCTTTAATTCCTCACTGCTGGCAATTTACCTTATTCCTAAGCTTTGTAAGTGTGAAAAATCATCAGGCTTTCACATTCAGTAACAGTCTCTCTAACCAAATTTCAGACAGGATAAATAGCATTGCATCTGTCTCCTAAGTTTGTTCTTGTTGGTTTTATTTTGTTTCCTAACCAAATGAAATGAGTGGGCCTGTAGATTTCACGTAGTGGAGGAAGTCCCCTAGTACCGTCTCTTCCTGCCAGGGAGTTTTCTGTGATGAAGAGCCAGAATTACAGTATATGAAGGCTTCAATACTGAATAAATCTCCACTTGCAATGAAATTGAAAAGGGTGGCAAATTCCATTTAGAGAACATTTAATTTGAGAATAATCTGCTGATTGTATCAGATGAGCAGATCATATTTATTTATGTAAAATTATAGGGGAGTATATGAAGAGAAAAATCTCCTAAATTGGTCTGATCAATCCATACAGACAAAAAGTTAGGCTCTTGGAGTAACAGTCATGAAGATGAAGGTGTGGATGTAGGGGTAAATAGTATGCAAGTCTCATGATTAGGTATCTCACGTTTTGTAATATATGTAAACAGAAGTTAAGAAAAAAGAAGTAAATTGGCACAATAATTAAGTATACCTGTGGAATAGTACGAAATTTATATCCTTGTTCCAGACAAAGTGGCGAGTGGAGAGATTTTGTGGATAGAAAAATGAAACTATACACCTGAAACCAGTGAACTCGAATAGAAAGCTAAAGGAACTTCATTTTGGGTACTTTTGTAAAACAAACATTAATACATGTTCCATGAATGGTTTTCTGTTCTCTGGTTGAAAAGAATAATGTATATAATTTCTATATTAATAAAGGCAATTAAAAAGTTATGGATGAATGAAATGCTTTCTAAATTGTTTACAGTCAATATTCTAAAAGGTTTGGAACTAAATTGGATGAAGTCTCTTGAGATTAGTATAGATGAATGCTAGAATTAGACATAATTACTAGCTCTGGCTTGAACACAATAGGATGCAAAGCATGGGGACAAATATTGAAAGAAAAGACAATTAACAAAATGGAGCTAGATGAAAAGAGAAGATGAGATAAATTCAACATGGTTTTGCCAAAGATTATTCGCTTAGTCTAGGTTTACTTATTGTTTCAGTGAAGGAAAGTAAATTTCCCAATGGAACGTAGTTTGCGGAGAAACTCTGTTCCTGGATTTCCTTTCAGCATTTTCTTGGCACATAGAAAATTGTATATTGAATTAGAGAAAATGTGGGTGACAAGTAGGACCATTAATTGGAAAAGGAAGTAGCTGAAGGGATGAAGTGATGGGAAATTGTGATGTGAGGAAGAGTATTAGGCTGGAGGAGAGATACCATTAGTGCAGTGGATTACATCTGTTATTCATCTTGGGTATTTTCTGTAGTGACAATGTCATAAAAAGATAATAGATTATAATGAAATGTAGGTCATGAAGTAGAGGAGTGTTATAATGGGGATCACTAAATGTGCAAGAACTTTTTACTTGGGATGCTGGAGTGGTAGAATGGGATAAAGTATAACAACACAAAAGGATTAAAATCAGAATTTCTGTATATAAGATGGGAACGTATCAATTTGAAGAGATATGGGTGCAAAAAGAACTGGAGTTATTATGTCCTTGCAAAATGATTGCTGACTGCCAGAGTAATGTGGTTGGGAGAAAGACAAATCCAGTTCTAGAAATCCAATCCTATCACAGAAAGTGGGTCCAAGAGAGAAAAGCAAGTCTTTGTTTCAGACAAGACACCAGGAACACCTTGTGTGTTATGTACATTATTCTGATTTGTGATGTTCCTAAAGACTTAATCAGAATGGGAGCTGGTGCAAGATGTGGGGAATTTGTAAGCCTCTCACAGTGAAGTTTTTTTAATTTAGCACATAAGACTCAGACTAGCATGAAAGTGTGGGAAGGTGTTAGGCTGCTTTCTGTATTCTGACAGAATAGGGCAGTAACTGGGCTTTCTAAACTGAGTTGACTAGCTCAAGAAAACACAAGTATAGATTCGCAACATACAAATTTAATTTTGTAATTTTAAGCATTGAAAGGGTGAGTTTTTAAGCAGCCTTCCAATAATGGGGAAAAAAAGGAAATTGTCTTTTTTTTTGTTAGATGAAACTTAGAGGTTTGTATGGCACGGTTACCTGAAATACTAGCCCATAGCATTTGACTGAAGAAATCTTGCTGAAATGATCTGGTTCAGATTATGAAGATGGTGTTTGATTAATCAAATAATATAGAAGATTTCATAAAGAATGCATTCGGTACACTGTGAATAATATTTGCAAGTTTTGCTTATTTGTATCAAACACTACTGTTATTGTAAAAGTCGGAGAAACTCTCTAAGGCTCAATTTGGAGTTTTGAAAAGCAGCATTCGTTATTGCAGCACTGGGCGCACACATGAATCATTTTGCAAAGGTGAGCACACCTGGTACTTGCTGACAGGGGCTATATATTTAGCATACTCATGCATATTAGTAGCTTTTCCAGGAACTAATTATAATATTTGCATCCTAATTGCGCAAACACTTTCTTGCTGAGAGGGGGTCTTTGGTTGATAGTCTTCCTCACTGTGTTTACTGAATGACCTCAGTGCTTGAGCAAACTTGGGAGGTCCTAGTGCTGTTAGCAGTTGGTATGTCCTTGCTTCTGTTCTGTTCCAGTCTTACTCCACAGTGGGTGCCAGTCTGCTGTCTTGCAGGCTGGCATCCTTGGTCTTATTTACTGTCTCTTCAGTTGTTATCGGTCCCATGATGTTCCTACCCCCATCAACCAAACATTCCTTTCTCTCTACATGTTAGTAAGTTAGAGCAGTTTGGTTTATTCTACTATGTTAGAGGCACACACGCTATTGTTAGTTTAAGATTTAAAGTTACAGTACAGAGACATTTAGGTTTTGTGGTTTTTTTGTCCTTTTTGTTCTAAGGTGTTTTTTTTTAATATCCTAAAAGGATTATTTCTTCAAGCTCTAATTCTTTGTTAAGAGGATTAGATCATTGTTACATGGGACCTGGAAGAATAAATTTATTTGGCTTTGTTTGGGTTTTTATTCTAGCACAATAGGTTAACAATCCTTACAGTAGCATCATTTCCGAAGAAGATAATTGTATTAATTGAAATCTTAAAATACTAACTTAAATTACTTTCTTTTAATAAAAATTGATGGTGATGGGAAGGTTCAATCTAAGTTGCATATCCTGTGTAACATGCTTTTTGAGTGATTCACACTTAATGATGTCATTGTGATAGTCTTTGACAATGGAGTGAAATTCGTGTTTTATACTGTGAAGAAAGAATTGTAGATGATATAAATGCCATTAAATATAATGCTGTATATATTAGCTATATTATAGAATCATAGAATAGTTAGGGTTGGAAAGGACCTTAAGGTCATTCAGTTCCAACCCCCTGCCATGGGCAGGGACACCTCACACTAAACCATGCCACCACCCAAGGCTCTCTCCAGCTTGACCTTGAACACTGTCAGCGATGGAGCATTCACAACTTCCCTGGGCAACCCATTCCAGTGCCTCACCACCCTTACAGTAAGGAATTTCTTCCTCATATCCAATCTAAACTTCCCCTGTTTAATCCTTCTCATATCTAAGCCAACTTTCTCCTAGTTATTGAACAGATAAAGTTTCTATTTCAACGCACATCTCTTTGTATTTTAGACTACAAACCTGACACAGCACTTCAGTGGCCCATGCTCTTCATCCCAACAAAAGCTGATTTTGACCAGCAGTGTATAAAGTTCCACTGTCTTCCAAAGAGCTGGATCAATGGTGTTTCTTAGTGAACAACCAATGCACTTTTCGTTTTGGAGTGCTAGTAGCTAACGTGACATTTAAGACATTTTCTAACAAATGAAGTAAACAGTTGTATGCTGGGTACTTGACTTCATTCACCTGAGCCAACAGCCATGCACCTTATAAAGGTGATGAGCTGATCTATGATGCATAGCATCCATTGATGGAGCAGCGTTATTCTGCCTGACATCACTACTGCTAAAGACTCCTTCATGAGGAATTTGTTTTCTTTTTGGCTTACGTAAAGTACACTTTTTTTTTTTGAGTCAATCTAGATCAGTAGATGCTTGAGCCCAAAGTAGTCTTGCTTAGCTTGCTTTGAACTGAATCTTGAACTGAAAATAACTTGAAAGTATACATTACTAAGAAAAAACATAACACTATTCTGGGGCCATAATTCTGAACAGCAAGCTGAAATAAACACTGAGAAATTCTCCATTCAATCACTGAATTTGTTACTGAAAACATGATGGGAATAATGATTTAATAAGGACCTTAATTAAGTCATGGAAGATGGCTTTGAAATGATGGTATTGGTCTATGCAAGTTTCTAATTCATGAGCACCTTTTAAAGATGTAAAATAACCATAAGGCATTGTGGAACAAGGTGAGGAAAGATAGTAAATGTTAACTTTTTCATTGATTCATTGCTATAGCAAAATAACTTCAACATGGATGCACATTATTTCTCCTGATGAATTTGGAGTTATACTTCAGTCTCTTTTTTAATTACAATTTTAATTAAGTTAATGGTCTCTTTATGGCTTCCTGTAGTCATTTTGTAAATACTGCAGTGTGTTGCGTCAAAGCTATGTTTTTTAACCAAATCTTCCCCGTTAATTTGACAACAAAACATTTTTGTGTGCTTGCAGTCAATTGTGGCATACATCTGTAGTGTGCACAATTTGATTTCCTGATTAAGGCATTGAGGCAGATCCTTATTTTTTGTAAATATTCTGTCTTCTCTTTAATGGAGTCTAAGTAAATATGTGAAATGAAACATACTTTCTGTGCTATGCATTTAGCAGTAAATAAATTTTAATTTGACTTTCTTTCTCACAGTATTATTTTCTGTTCAACTGATGCATTAGAGATTGTGTATTCCTAATGATTTATAACAGCAAGTACCTATCAGAACTTTTTTGCTTCATTGAATGATACTACGTATTTTGTATTGACCTTTTATGGAAGAGCTACAGGATTAAATTAAACCTGAAAAATAGCTTACTTTGCATTCAGCTTAGCATTTGCTTTTAACATTACTTTGTTCTTATTCTACAAAATGTTTTTCTTATATTGGGTTGATTTCTTTAGTAGCTGAAACAGGAGTTTAAAAAACAAATCAGTTTATAAGGAGTGCCAGATAAGTCCTGCACTTAAATACAAAACTCCTGCACTTAAATACGAAAAGCCTTGATGTTGATTACCACCAGTATCTATTTGTTTCTCATTATTTTGAGATGGTTTCATAGCTATGTATAGTCTCCTCATCTTTAGTCTCATATAGAACCAGGAGACTCTTTGCATTCATATGTGGAAGTTTCTCACCTGTTTATGTAAGTCCAAACTGCTTTATTTCACAATGGCTAAATGCTGTGTCTTTAGAATCATACATTCAGGAATCCGTGAAGGTTCCAACTTTGCTGTGGCGTCTCCAGCCCCATACTGATACTGGCATTAAAGCTTCTTTTGCCACTGTCCTGTTGTATGCTGCTGCTTCTGCTGAGCTTTGTCTTTAACACTTAGCACCTGCATCAGTACTGTGACAGGGATTTATGTGGGTAGCTGGGTTCTTATTCATAAGAGGTGATTTCCCTGAAAGATCAGATTGAAGCCCTCTGAAAATTAAAATTAGCTTGAAAGATGGCTTTAGAGATAATTCTAAGAGCTGTTGGAAAGAACAGAGAAATACATTCCTGTTCACCCCAAACACCCAGGGTAAGCTCTTTCAAAGAGATAAAAGAGATACCTTATTAAGGTTTTTAGCAGGTGATGTTTTAATCATTCTCAGGATCCCCTAGAATAGAGGCAAGCAGTAATCTAAAATTGCAGGGAAAAAAATGCTGGTTAGCTAGATGTCAATATATTATGTTTTGACATGCTTATACAGTGGAAAATGCAAGGTTATGGTAAATCCAGTAAATGTATGACAAGAAATCATGGTAAATCTCAGGGGATAATTAGTAAATTAAAAAACATGGCTTCCTTTGGTAGAAAAATGTAACACAGTAGTCTAAGATAAAGGATCTTCACTGTATAATAATGTAATTTAATAACAACACTGTTATTCAGAAATTTTCCGATGTCCTGCTTAGTAAATTCTATTTATTGGTACTGCTCTCTACACTCCTTTAGGTTTGGTGGGCTCTTATTTTGATACTCAGTTATATAGTGTGAAGCTGGAATTAGATGATCTTAAGGTCTTTTCTAATCCCAACTCTTCTGTGATCCTGTAATTCTATAATCAGAAGATGTTAATGACCATGTATGTAATGATTAATCTCAAGTTTGAATTAGTGGGTTTGTGGACTGCTGCTGTTTTCTCTTAACTTCAGACTCATACTTTTAGTCTTGCAGTCCTGAGTTTAGATTACAATTTGAAAATCATAAACAGCTGTATAAAATTAAAAAAGAATAAATATTGACATTACATCTTGACTTTCTGTCAGGCAGGTATCTGTGGTATACATCTGCATATGGAGGTCTTTCAGAAACCTGATAAAAGCTGTAGAAATTGAACAGTTTTAAAAATGTGATACTTTATCCTTTTTGTTTGTGATACTTTCTCCTTTTTGTTTCCCTATTTGTTCTTTTATTTTTGCTACTTTTTTATTTATTATAGTTTAATTTATTTAAAAGTCTTGTAAGGACCTTGAAATACTGAAATACTTTGACATTTTGCATTCCCTGAACAGTATGAAATGGAATTAAAAATACAAAAGGCACATTACAGTACAAAGCCAGTAGTTAAGAGTAGCTAGAACTCATGTATAATTAGATACACCACATTTGACATACAGGCTGACTGTTTAATGTTAGTTCAGAATGTTCTTCCTATTTGTTCTGATAGTTTGGCATTTTTATTTTAACTTTAGCTATACTGTGACCTAACATATAAAGAGAACAATGATATCATCAGAGATTCATGGGAATCAGATCTTTTGCATACTATAAAATATTCTTCAGAGTAGTTGCAGAACTCTGTGTTCTTTAAACTAGTAAGATCATTAATTGATTTAGACATAATATTATTTATTTTCAGGAAGTATGAACAGGTTTACTATTAAAGAATGTCAAATTCAAACTGGCAGTACTTTGAAATCATTTATATAAAAACAAAATGAAGGTGCTACAAGAGCAATGTACTTAAAAATAATCACACCGGTAATTGTTCAGGATGTACAGGGACATAAATAACAAGGGGTTTTCCTCCCTATATGCACTTGCAAATTTTATAAGCTCTGGAGAGCCAGAAGTACTTAACCAATCTTCAAACACAGCCAAGTACTTGATGAAGCAATCATTCTATTTTCTTCCTCTGAAAGGCTGATATTTCTTCTGAGTTTCTGTGTATCCTTTTAAACCAAACACTCAAAAAGTTACTTTTTTATTAATAACGAGTTCTAAAATGTCTTTTTTATAAAGTAAATGTAGGATTGTTAGCCCTTTTAAAATGTGTTCTCTTTGTGTTTGATAGCATAAATCTTTTAATACCTCTTAAAATAATGCTTATTTAACGTTTTAAATTTGTGGAAGTATTTGCACCATATCAGATCAAAGGCTTATCTAGCCTAATGTATATCCAAGACTCACTTGTCTAGGGAAAACCGCATGAACCAGGAAACTATGGTGATACTACTCTGGTACAACCTCCGGTTTCTAACAATATGTGACTTGGGATTTTGAGAATGTTGGGTATTGTCTTTGTGGGTTGCCTTTGATGAAAATTTTAATCTTCCTTGAAATATTCTAATGGCCTTTGAAATGTAAACTTCTAACACCTACAGTGTTTGATCAAAATGAGTTTCATGCTGGAATTGCACTTTTTGAGAGATACCTTATTTTGTTTTGAACCTATTCAAACCAGAAAGTTTTCCTTGTTATTCCCCTGTACTAGAAGTGATAACAAATGATTGATTGTACCATTTACTTTCTTTTACCATTAATGATTTTTGCAATTTTTTCGTTGTTGTTTAAACCTGAGAGGACCTGGTTGCTCTTTGCCCAATGCTGAGCTAACTTTTTGTATAATTACCTATCACAGCTAAAGTCCATTCCTGATGGATAATGGTTCAAAAGTCATCTGCACACAGCACCACACACTGATATAAAGTGAATTTTCATCTTACATTGTATTTCTTCATTAGACAGTGTCTTGATGTCCTTCAGTTCATAGCTATCAGCTTTTATTCTCTATATACAAAGTTTGTTACCTCTCTTTTCACCTTGTTTTCCAAATCACTTATGAATATATTAAACTTTATGAGCTCTATGATGAGTCCCAGTGAAGTCCCAGATCATCCTTTCCAATTAAACTGATTGCTTAGTTTTACTGTGAGTTTCTTCTTTTCTAATGGAGTGGTGACTCACATGATGAACTTTTTTCTTCCACGCACCTTAGCTTCTTTGAAATATTTTGAGGACCTTGTTGAATACCAATTGGAAATCCACACTCACCAGATCAACTGCGTAGCATTGGAACTGGTTCTGCCTTGCCTGTGTGTTTGTTCCCATCTTCAGAAGAACTTTAATGAGTTTATGAGGCACAATTTCTCTTTCCAAGAGCCGTGATAGTACGTTTTTTGGCTTTGATTACATTCATCTCTATGTCTGCAGTTTTATTTCATCTGATTATTTCTGCCAGTCTGCCTGACAGGAATATAGTTTTTGTCTGGCCTGTAGTTGCAGGGATCCCTGTTGTAGCCCTTGCAGAGAATTCCGTTTGCAGTTTTCATTTTCCATTCCTTTGCTACAAGGTAATTATAAGTGAGAGGTTGCACACTACTGTTAATAATTAAACTATTGCATTCTTTAACTTCTTTAGAAGTGCTGGAAGAATGCCGTCTGTTCCTGACAATTTGTTATATTAATTTTGTGGATTTGTTTGATAGCCTGTTCTACTAGCACTGTTTGAGACGCATCAATGCTTCCTCTTATAAAGAAGGTACCTGATTTGTGAGTCTGCCTAAGTCCCCGTGTTGTGAAAAACAGATTGAAATAAGTGGAAGTCAGTGTTTCCCTTGCAAAGTATTCTAAACAGTGCTTACATACTCTGGTCATTTGTTGACCTTGAACTCTCCAGTAATTTTTCTCTTTAATGTATCAGAATTTATCTAATCATTTGAGCATGCTTATAACTTTTTGAAAGAATACTTTCTTTGCTGATTATAATAGTTGTTTGAATTAAGGCCATTATCTTTCCAGGTAGCATGAAGTCCACTTCTCTTTTAAAACTGATCCTCTTCTTGAAATTAATCACAGCAGGTAGAGAGCTGTTTTACTTTGTTGCTCCTCGAAGGAGATCACGTCTCTTGAGTATATTATGCAGACTTCTAGAAAGTGGTCCTGTAGCAGAAACTCTGATCGAAGTTCTGCAAACTACTTATGATTAAGTCAAAAGTTTTTCATAGTAGCTTTTCTCTTAAGCAGTAATTTTATGATGTCTGTAGCATCTGTTTGTTCTCATTACATTTCCCAGCATAATATTTAGCCAATCAGTAGAGGAATATTTGAAGTCACCTTCTATATTTTATTTCCTCTGCCTTCAGAGACTTTGTGATTTCACTTAGCATGTTGCAACCAGATCAACCATTTTCTAGGTGATGGTAGTATAGATGTTAAGAACGCTTTCACACTTAAACCTTAATTGTCAGTCCATGGGGTTTTTTTATGTTAATTTCTTCAAGTATCTAGGCTTGCTTCTCTTAGAGCAGCAGTTCTCTGGGGAGTTGGCAATGGCTTATTCTATCTGATATAATATGGATTCTTTTAACTTGTACTGAGATCTGCAAAGGTTGATGAAGAAACCACTGTCTTCCTGAAGGCAATACCACACTTTTGCCAAGCTAAAGCAAAAGCTATATATAGCTTTCTTAGAGATCTGTAGAAAATGACATACTCCTTGTGTGGGATTCTGACATTACTTTCAAAGAAAATTGATCTGCTTATGCTCACCTTGTCACAGATACATTAGATGGAAAAGCTTGAGAGAGTTACTACAGATGTTTTCCATTTAATTAGTAATATTCAATTTTCAAGTAGATGATCTTTTGTACCATATTGCTAATCCTAAGTGGAATTTATCTGCATCCTTCAAACATCCAAAAATCCTTCTGGAAGATAACAAGAGTATTTTTTCAGTATTTTAATATTATGTTAGAATTTTTCTATCTAGAAGTGCTTGCTCCAGGCATTTCTCCATGACTGGGTGAATTTGGAAGTTATTGCAAGTTGGAAAGTCTATTCTCTAAACTCGAAATGAGTTGGAACAGAATAAAAAGCCTAACTGAAATGAAAAAGAAGTTAAGATGAAAAAAGGATTAAACAGGGAATAATAATTTGAGAGAAGGTGGATGTGGATAGAATCTCAGAGGAAATCTGGTGGATTTACAGATTTGAGAATTGGAAATATAGGTTATTTTGGAAATGGAGCTAAAGAGCATATATGTGCCTTTTTACAAAAGGTAGTAAAGTTACACTGCAGAGAAAGAGGACAAGAGATGAGAAATACTTAAGATTTTGGATATGCTGATCAGTTAAATATTCAAATCAGTTCTATATGAGGAGGTTCTTGCACTCATTAAATGATGTTTTGCCAGGCACAAAATGAGGTGAGGTGATTTTGCAATTTTTTAAATGGCGCAGTGTCTTTAGATGAGAGGTTTTACCTTTTGAGTACTTTTTTGCATTTTTATAGTTTTAATAATCACACTTGTCAAGATGGAATGATAGTTTTAAAGGGGAAGAAGAATGTTCCTGAAAATCAGGTTTCTGAAGTTATGCTTGATTTTCAAATGTGTAGCAGTGCCATATGCATTCTACTTGAAATCTCCCTCTTTTCTACCTCTTAAGTTTTTAGTGTTCTGATCTGTTTTATCAAGTACAGTGGAAAGGTGAAGAGAGAAGTGTTGTCTTGCAATTTTAAGCAAGAAATACAATTTTGGGTTTAATTTTAAATGGCTGTTTCAGAGGTGACTATAAATTTAAGAGTAGGCTATAAATTTAGAAATTTATATTGAATATAGAAATTTGTTTAGAAATTACTGCTTGCACTCTTTGCAGTGCCTGCACGTTGCTTAATTGATGTTACAGCTGATGTTAGGCCAATCTACTGCAAATGGTAGAATATATTGGTAGAATGGCCATAACTCTTCTGTTACAGGGTGGGAGCCATGATAAAAATGGGGAAGAGAGTTCATAAAAGTGGAAATAAAATGAATATGTATTTGTAATTGAATAAAAGCTCTTTGGTCATTCTAAAGGAGACTCTTAAGTTTACCACAGAATGTTTTTTAAATTGTTTTAATGTGTGAAATGAAACATGAATTGGTCAATATTTGTCTTATGAAACATAACATTTCTGGCCATTTCAAGCACAGAATTAATTGCATATTCTTTATATGGTTCATTTGTGAACTCTGCATATTTTTTGTGGAAAGTTAAAAGCTTTATTCTTTTTCTGCTTGACAGCAAGTAGTAGCATTGTCTGTCACTGTTCCTGAATGTTAATGACAATACATTTGTCTTAGTGCCGTTCAATGTATTTTTATATATCAGAATTGTAACTTCTCTTTTTCTTTTCATTCTTTTCACAGAATATAAATGAAGAATGATGTGATATTAGTGCTCTCTATGTACAGACCCTTAAGAATCATCTCTAAGGAGTTGCAGTAAGGCAAACACTGAGAATAATTTTTCTCTGGTACAATGTGGTGAAGCAAAGGAACTGAAATTGTCCACTTTTGTACAATATAAGGACTTAAAATGTTCATTATTTTGTGAGCAGAAGCAGTTCTGGAGTGAATTGAACTTCTGAAAATGCGGCCATGGACTGGTTCCTGGCGTTGGATCATGCTCATCCTCTTTGCTTGGGGAACTTTACTCTTTTATATTGGTGGGCACCTGGTACGAGACAGTGAGCACCCAGATCACTCTAGTCGTGAATTATCCAAGATACTTGCTAAACTTGAGCGGTTAAAGCAGCAAAATGAAGACTTAAGGCGGATGGCAGAATCTCTCAGGTAGGATCCAAAAGTAACGAAAACTTTTCAGAAAAGGGTTGTTGTGTGTAATGTGTTTGCAATTTTTTTTCTTTCTGTTGTTGTAAAATCATGCTTAACATTTAAAAATGCACAAAAGTGTTTTAATCAGTTTTGTAACTGACTGAAAATATATTGCAAAACCTTTAAACAGATAATACACATTTACTTTTGGTCTAATCTAGTCGTTAATCAAGAGTTGTTATTTAATGGTGTCCAAGTGTTACTGCCACAATAGCAGAGTTTGTAGGTGATTAACTTCTCAATGCCAACTTCAAGCAAGTGCAAATAATTGTGGTGTTCAAGCCAATTAGAATGGCTCCTGACTTTTTGACGCTTCTGCTGCAGTATCTGATAGAGCTCATTTTAGAAGTGTTGAAAACATTCATACAGCTTGCTGAAGATGAGCTGCAGTAGACTGCTGCATTATATGAATTCTTTTAACTAAGTTTTTTTCCGTGCTTTGCTGCTAAGCTTGTAGCAATAATTGTAAAAGGATAAGATCATCTCCGTTGTTACAATTATTTGTTACATTATAGATGGGTACAATTACAACTTAAAGTGTTTTCTTTCATCTTTTCAGACAGACAGGTTTTAACATAGACTTAGGATCTCTCCTTCGCTAAGAAATTGTAAGGGAAAGCTTCTTAGGCAGGATATGTGCCAGATTGGACCCCTAAGTATGTGGACATGTGTTGTTCAAGCTGTAAAAGAGCGAAGCTCAGTACAAGATTTTACAGAGTGGGAGGGTGATGTTTATTTTTACTTAATCTCTCTTTCATAACTATATACTCACAAGTACCAGGACTAATCTGTAACAGTGGTCTGGCCAGGTTCTCCTGTTTAGAACATGGAGAGAAAGAGGCACTGTGAGTTGAGTGTTCATAATGACTCCTGAGTTGTTCTTGCTTGGCAAGGAGAAACTGATTTTGGACTTGCTTTTTAATACATTCTGATGTTTCTTCTGGTGCATTCTCTCCGTTTCACACATAGCCAGGGCTCTTTGATCTGGTAGGCTGGGTAGACTTACTGAAGTTCTTTTCACCGTACTCCTCCTGGTTTCTATAGATATGGCTGCATGCTGATGAGGCTTCTTAGTCTAGAAAAACAAGTATCTTAGTTTTGCACATGTCAACTCTGAAGAAGTACCTTGGCATTCATGTGGTGCTACACAAAGGTAGAGAAATGCCATTGACTAGGTATCCTCCTCATGAAGCATAGATAGGCTTCACGTTGAGTACGATGGCCATGAGTGGGCTGTAGTTTTCTGTACTCAATTTATTAAGTTATGGTAACAACTGCATTGGCAAAAAGTTTTAGTATATTTTTGTTGACAAAATAGTGTGATGTACAGTTTGCTGCTATGAAGAAGCTTAATTAAGAGCCTATATTTGAATATATACAATATCTTTTAATTTCCTTTAAAATTAGACAAGAATAGATTACCTTAGGGTTTCTTGCCTCTGAGGGGGAAACAGTTGGCATTGACTGTAAAGATTACCACCCTCTATACTTTCAGCCACCCATATTTTGCTGACTTGAATAAATGATAATGTGGTGTTTTGCACAGTCATTGAAATATAATTGGTTCAAATTACAGTCACTAGAAGAGAGTAAATGTTCTTGATTTTACTCATGAAAGGGTACTTTCTTCTTCTCAAGAAGAAGGCTTTAGAGGCAGCATTGAATGCATATCTTGTCCCTATGATATACAGGCTAAGCTATATTTTTAGCTTTTTGCTGGAACTGATCTGAGATGGTGCAGTACTAGACTTTGAGGGAAGTGATGTATCCCAGTGTAGAGCCTTTTCATTATTTTTATTGAGCAAAATCCATGATACTGTTTAAAATGTATTTGTGAAGGTTATTTCTATAAAGAAATAACCTGGTCAACCTGCAGCATTAAAGTACTAAATCATAAATATAACATAGAATTTCAGTTTCTCATTTCTTTGTTTGCCAGATAGAACAAGTGGTGTTAAAAATAAATGCTAGCTTTAAAATGGTCCCATTAGAGTTTTATAGCAATATGGCTATTTAAAATGAGGCATTAGCCAAGAGTCCATGGATTCAGTATCTATGTCCTGGAAGAATTCACTGCTGCTACGAACATCCATTAAAGAAACAAAACACCTCTTAACTTCAGAAATTGAATTAGCATTAGACAGAAAAGATTACTTTTGCTCCAGTTAAAATCTTAAAGCGAAGACATAATTTGTTTTAGGCTGGACTGATCAAAGGCAGAAATTCTGGAACTATCGCTTGAATTTGATTTAATTGCTAGAATTTTTTGGTTTGTACTGAAAACTTCCATTACTGATAATGGCTATGAAATCCAAGTGGTTAACACGGTGGTCTTTAAATCAGTGTAGCTTGTGAAAGTAAATCCTATTGTCAAATCAGATTTTATTACACTGAGGTAAAAACTTGGTTTTGCTGCCCTTCTCCACTAAGATTTTATATCTAAAGAATTAGGGAGTTTGGGGTATTTTTTTATGTCAATAGAAAATAAGCACACTTTTTGTAATAAGTGATGATATGGAAGGGACCTTAATCATAGAAACATAGAATAGTTAGGGTTGAAAAGGACCTTAAGATCATCTAGTTCCAATGCCCCTGCCATGGGCATGGACCGCTTCTACTAGATCAGGTTGCTCAAAACACCGTCCAATCAGGATTTAGTTAAGAGTTGTTATTTAAATGATAACCCTTAAGGTTACTTTCAGAGGAGTTTAATTCAGACCAGAGATGCTGCCTGGATAATTGTAGCAATAAGCAGGCATCTGATTAACTAGAATGAAGGATTTTGACAATAAAACTTTTGGATGGTAAAAAGCTCCAGGTTAACAAAAATTATCTTAGTGGGACGAGAGACTTTGTGAATGGTAGGAAGTTACCAGAATCATAGAATCATAAAATAGTTAGAGTTGGAAAGGACCTTAAGATCATCCAGTTTCAATTCCCCTGCCATGGGCACCTCACACTAAACCATGTCACCCAAGGTTCTGTCCAGCCTGGCCGTGAACACCACCTGTGATGGAGCATTTACAACTTCCCTGGGCAACCGATTCCAGTGCCTCTCCATCCTTACAGTAAAGAATTTCTTCCTGATACCCAATCTAAACTACCCTGTTTAAGTTTGAACCCATTGCCCCTTGTCCTATCACTACAGTCCCTAATGAAGAGTCCCTCCCCAGCATCCCT
>JANRGW010040966.1:0-31003 GCA_024733675.1 Psilopsiagon aymara
TGGGGGTGCATGGCTTGGTCGGGCTGGGTATACGTGGTGAGCTGTTGTGTTCTCTTCCCTTGTATTTCTCTTGTCATTATTATTATTGGTGGTAGCAGTAGATGTTTGTGTTATACCTTAGTTACTAAACTGTTTTTATCTCAACTTGGGGGAGTTGCATTCTTTCGATTCTCCTTCCCATCCCTCTAGGAGCAGAGGGAAGAAAAAGGGGGAAATGAGTGAACAAACTGCGTGGCTGATTTATGGCTTAAACCACGGCAACAACACATACTGAAAGCATTCAAGACTATGTACCATACAAAGCACCAAGCAATTTAGAGCAGCAAGAGAAATTGGCTGCCTACCTTATTTCTCCCAAGCTAAAGAGGTGTTTACACCCACTATCACCTCGAGAGTGTTTCCCTGCAATTCCAGAAGGGAGGTCAATTTTGCAGAGAACTCACTGTTAACTTTACAGCTTCGTCTAGTCTTGGCAGGAAGAAAACTACAGCCAAGAGTGCAAAATAAAGCTCCAGCCTAGCAAGGGACAGCATTACTGCTATGCTCTATTGTTTCATACCGTCTCAGCAAGAAAACAATGGCCTGCTACGGTTTGACACGAGTCACCATGAAAACTTCTCTTTGCTTAAAGAAAGTCACCAAAAATATACTAGGCAGTGGCTACACAGGGAAGTCATGAACTACTGTTCCACCACAATCAATAAAACCAATCCCAAAAAAGCAACAAGATATTCATCCATGTAAAAACCACACACGGATTCTGCAAACAAGATGCTTCTGTCCCAAACTCAAGGTCTTATTCTACAGCTGGGCTATCTTAACATATAGACTGAAGGTAAAACCCAAGGAACTCTGGTGAAGCAATGGGACTATGCAGGAGGCAGCACACTCAGCTGTAACAAGATTATTTGGAGCATTTCTTGTCTTTAGAGCATGGAAAGTAATAAAATAAAAAGTGCAGTGTCATTTGGAATACATTTCTACTAGGAATGCTTTGGTGAGGAAAGAAGCTTATAAATTCCTACTTGGACAATGAACCAGTGCACAGAAGCTTACAAAGGGTTATGAGATACCCACATGCTCTCTAATTATTCTTCTTATATCTCCATTTTTAGATGTACAAGTAAAAATATTTAATCTCAGTTGTAAAAGCATATTCTCAAAGTATTAAAAAGTAGAGATTTTCCCCCAGGTTAACTTAAAATAAAAATACCACTGTAATTTTTATTTATTTGCTTCTGTAACAGTTCACTCAATAAAAGTGAAAAATTTCCTGCTGCAGCAAAGAAAGCCAAGAGGATGCTGGGGAATATTAACAAAGGCATCACCAGCAGAGATGAAGATAGCATTATCCTGCTGCTCTCAGTGCTTGCCAGGCCACACCTGGACTTGTGTGTTCAGTTTTGGCCCTTGCTATGCACAAAAGATATGGACAGGCTGGAGAAGGTCCAGAGAAGGACCACAAAGATGCTCAAAAAAATACAATTAAAAGTTGTTATTTGAAATAAAATCTCTCCTTTAGAGAAGTTAGTCTTGTCTAAGATAAAACCAAGTGAGAAATTCTAAGGCTGTAATTCTAAACTGTTGGAGCAGAGATTTTACATCCAGGTCTCAGCATACAAAGGGCCCACCACACGACCCAGGCTCCTAGGCGTGAGTTACAAACAGTAATAGTAGTAGTAATTACAAAATAAGGCAAATAGACAGACTGGATTCCCAGTAGATGAACTCAGTCTAACAATTTACAGGGAACACATGTTTGAAGTCAATTTCAAGTAATATGCTAACAAGAATTATGTGCATCTGTTTCATGCTCCCTGAGAATTTATGCCATCAAAACTGAATTCAAATGTTTCAAAGCTATAGAGAGCCTGAGCATGTATTTGACTAATTAGAATTAACCACATTACTGAGGTTACAAGCTCACCCCGTTGGACATTAGCAAGTTCTGGCTAAGGTCACTTCATGAAGCAAAATAATGAATATCTGTGTTCAAAAAGCATGAACAATACTTTTTCTTAATTAATGCATTACTGATTGAGGCAGATTTATGGAGTTATTTGCATTTTGGAAGACCAACAATTGCACTTTTCAGTCATAGTACTTGGGAAACATAACAATATGCACTAAAGCTTTGAAAAAACAGGCCAACGATAGAACCTTGGCTGAATTATTAATAAGGCTGAAGTAGTGTTTGATGTGAAAATCACCAATTTTTGCTGAAGAGTATCTATTAGCTTTCATTTTGCTTAAAATTCAAATAAACAGGAAAAAATGTAGATTTCATTCTGGTTCGAATACCTATTACTGAGCCTGGTGCATCTTCCAAGTTTCTTATGTAAATTACGGATATTCTTTCCTAGGCCAAATGTCAAAAGGAAGCAGTGAATCAAACCTGGTCTCTAAATATGGTCAAGGTTCGTCAACACATTACAAGTTTCAGTCTTCATTTTATCCTAATGTAACGTGAAAATTAAGACCATGGTCTGGAAAATAATGATGAGAGTTTTCAGACTGGTGCAGAAAACCAGCCCAGCACAGCGATAATGAATTCCAATTCTGAACCTACCAGTAGCGCTACCATTCAAGCCTGACAGTGCTGGGAAAGCTTAGCCAGGGTGCACAGTTATCAGCTTCCCTGCACCAACAGCTCCCCTTGTCAGTGCAACCTGGTCCCTATCGGGAGGGGCTTCTGGGTACCACTGCAATAGAAATAAATGTTTAGGTGAGAAACTGACAGTTTGAAAGACCTTTATTTCCTTTGCAAAGCGTTAAAATCCATGCTAAAACATTCCCCATGAGATCCATTCATGTCTGAGCACAGATTTACTCACTGTGCTCCAACTGTCCCGCATGACTACAAGCAATTTATGGGCGGTTTTTTAGCATATTGGCACTAACAAATGCTGAAACCTAGTAAATGAAAATAATCTTCTTATGTCACAAGATAAAAAAAAACCCCTCATTTCAGCAGACACTGATCTGATTATTGTATGAATAAAGCTAATCAGTGTAATTACCCAGTTTAAAAGTGCATGCTGTGGACCCGCAGCTCATCACAGACAATATTTCTCTAGGTGCCAGCTGGTGTTCAGATTTGCTAAACCAGAGTTTTCTGTAAAGTTCTTAAAAAAAAAAAAAATTACATTGGTTTCAAATTGTTCTTTCAAATTCAATTATATAAAAAGAATTGGAAGAAGTTTCCTAACATTTGCTTTCCAATCAGAACATTTCATTAAAAGCTTGCAATTTGGAAGATGAAGCTCAGTAATTTCATGCCTTGTGGTGCTACGTCAGCAAAGGGCTCCTTTTAGAAACTCAGAGTCCCAACTTGATTGCCCTGAGAAAGCCTATCAGCAGTTTACTAGGTTGCTATGACATGGATGCTATCTCCAACACACAATGTCTTATTATTAACATGAGACTGCCAAAAGACTTTAACCACAGAAATATTGTCCAGGTTTAAAAGTAAACAAAAAATATTGAAAGTAACCCATGATGTAGCCAGGAGCTTTATCTCAGTAATCAGAAGCAGATCAGGATGTGCTACTGTCTCTTCTATAGAGAGAAGGGTCAGTGCAACAGCCTTTTCTTTTTATGCCCTGGGGCAGGAAAATTTGATCTAAGACTAGACAGAAACTCATCTGGGAATTCCAGCTTTACCTTTACTCAGCTAATCCAGCTCTGAGCTGAAGCATCAATGACATTCTGTTGCATAAAGGATCAGCAGCTCTGGGCTGGAAACCACTGACATTTCTGGCTTGGTATCCTGCCCTCAACAAATGCAGTTGATGCTCATGTATAGCCTCTTGGCTGCTGGCTTCCAAAGCCATCTGTCAGCATGGCACACCGCCTGCCTACTAGGTGATGTGCCAGCTTTACTAGAGCAGAGATGCCAAGAAGAGGTGGTTTTAAATGCACAGCCAGCACATTGATTCACTGCCATCTTGTCTTAATACCCTTTCTCCACCAGCTCAATGAAGGCAAGAGTAGCTGTACAAGAAGAGTCAGAAGTCCATCCAGAGTCCTCCAATTCCTGACACAGCTCATTAACACATGCCTTGAACCAAAATGAGAGCATCAAGAGCTGAGCAATTACAAAATAACCTGCTCATCAAAAGCCTGGAAACATTTCAGCTGAAAACACACATATGGGCTTCTCTGTAGAAAGTGCTATAAACCTTTGAGTGAACCCTCTCTTGTAAAAGTGAAAATGCCTCAATGCTGTGTAACATGTAAAGCCACTCCAGCTCTGACACGGTGCCTGTATAAAGAGGTTTAACACATTTCATTTAATACACAGTTGAAATTACTTTTCTGTGTTGTTTTCTGTGCTCTCCTTGTGGAGACAAGCTATTTTATTGCCTGAATATGATTAATAGGGATGTAAAAACAGCTAGTTACTCTACAGCTTCATTCCTGGGAAGGTTAAAATACTGAAGAATGAATGCTAGTGCTCAATTCTCACGCCTGCCCCTGTGAGTCTTTACATGTCTCCCCCATCCCACTACGATACACAGAAGAGAGAAACCATCTGTAAGACTGCATACTTCGTTGTATGTCATAGGTAGGGGACCCTGTGACCAGAGAGTTCACACAGCCCATGGTGAGGAGGGTACACGCTGCCACAATTCCCCCAGCCCAAGACAGAAGCCAGCTCCACTTTGGTACCAGGATAGATGAACATTCATGGGATGAGGAAGGCCAGTTGATCACTTTCCACTCATATAATCAGTGAAGAAGAGGTTGTAGACTGTCAGAACTGTACTAAGAGCACTTCCCCTTGTGTCAAGTTTCATGTCACTACTGTTGCTTGTGAACAACCAGGTAGAGGTTGTTATCTGCTGTGTGTCTCACAGACAGGCCCCATATTGCTGGCACAGGCAGAGCACATATTAAAAATTAGCCTCAAAGCAAACAGCAGCAACACAGGACAGATCAAATCACACACCATTAAAAAACAAAGCTGATTGAGTTCCAGTACACACACAGGGCTCCTCTGAGGAGCTGAGATCCAGCCAATGCATGTAAATAGGACTGACCTTTTATAGCAAAAAAGGCATTTTTGTAACTACATTTCATTTCCCTGGTTAAATGGCACACAAAGTGCCAATTTCAAACCACATTTGAACACTGAGCACAAAACAAGTGCTTTCCAGCCCTGAATTAGGAGTTCCATCCTCTTTGGACAAAGCCCATTTGGAAAAACAAAACAAACCCAAACACCTCGTCCATATTCTGCTTAGACACCAGGAATGTCTTACCTTCTCTCCACTTTCTTTGTTATTTCATCTTTGCCCTGTCTGTCTGGATCTTTTCTTCACCCTTCCCTACCTAAACTTTTGTCAGCTCCCAGATAACTCAAGGGCAGAATTCCCAAATACAGTCACCTGCATCTGTCAGGTCAGCTACAGCAAGCTCCCGCACAGACCTGCCTGCTGTACCTAAAAGAGACACCGAACTGAGCCCACAGAGTCAGAAACACCAGCTAGTGTGTGTTCACTGAACTCCACGAAGCTCCAAGGGGAGTTATCCACAAGGACAGAGCAATGCTAGTTTCCACCAGCTGAGCCCATCTTCTTCTGATGAGAGGGGCTGGCACGTTAAGTCAGAGGATTTCACATTAAATAGTATTAGCCTGCTCAGCATTTGTATTATTAGGTGCATTAGCAAACTAGATGCACAAGGCAATTTTTTTTGTTGTTCCCTACAGCAGTTGCTGTTATTTAAGGATGCGTTTCAGCTCCTTGCTACATAGAACTGGCCATTATTAACTAAACCACTCCAATGTTTCAACAGAAAAGCATTTCCTCTCAATTTACTTGTGAAAGATACAAGAGCTGTGAAGAATGCCTTCATATCTGTAGTTCCAGTCATGAAAAACCCAGTTGAAGTCTCACCACAACTGCTTATGCTTTAGGGCAGCAAGCCAAGCATATAAACTTACAGCAGCCATTTTTAACACCCTCACGCTTCCATAGCATCACCTACACTCTCCCCTTCACGCAGTCACATGAAAGGGATCTCATGGGAGGCCTGCAAGTGGAGAAATGGGACAGACACAAGCCCCTACTGGGCAACTAGGCTGTGTCTTAACAGAGATGGGGAAGGTGAGGTCCCCACAAGGCACGGCAGTAGCTCTCTTCACCCTCTTCTCCGGACAGCCGCACCAAGGCAGACAGGAGAGGAAAGTCCCTGGGACTCTCCCAGAGTTCGACAGCTAACCAGTGCCTTGAGCAGGCAGCTTAAAACCACTGAGGGTCATCTAATGAGCAGCCAGTAGTAAACTGCACTCAAGGCCTAGAATAAGGAAAGGAAAACATGGCTTTCTCCCCACAGTTCTTTGATGGGACCCACCTCCAACAAGACCTAAGAACAGGGTCTTCACTTACTGCTTAAGAAGAGGCAGCAGAACTCCAACATGCTCCTCCCAGTGCTGCATGCTCAGGAAGAGGTCAGCACGCTCTCCAAGCCAGGATATATTTTTCATTCAGTGGCTGTGTTGCTCAATTTGCGCAGTTTCCTGCAATAGCTGTATTTATCTCCCAGTTGAACACTCGCAGCACATTATGCTAAATTCCTCCCATTCTTGCTATTTCTACACTATAATTACATTACAGATTTCCTAAGCTAAAGCTGTGAAAAGCAACAATCCTCTCTGTCTGAATAGGAACAGATTAGATTCTATAGAACTTGTTTATGTTTGTGTGGTTTACAAACCGTTGTGGGGAAAGAGGATTACTGTAACCACCATGTTTGTTTGGTTTTTAAAGTGCTTGTTTTTCCATCATGTAGCAGATAACATCTGTACATCATGCCTTAGTACACTGAGCCTCTACACATAATTATAGCTAAGACAGAGAGGATAAGGCTTGTTGGAATGCCTCAGCTGATGCATTTCCCTGCAAATATGAATCTCCAGTGCTATTGTTTCTTGCTGTACTTTGTTTCTCAAGTCCCAGAAAGATAACAACCTCCCACCACTTTCCTTTGAGAGCTTTTAAGTTTGCAGAAAACCCTTCTTCCTGCTCTCCCCCACCCTTCAAACACAGACATAAATACACACATAAATAAATACAATGACACCTTCCTTCTTTTACATCCCTGAGGAGGAGGGAGCATCCCACTTCTGGAAAAGAATGGCAGAGTCCCAGGTCAACACTGCATTCACAAAAACAATCCCAAGCAATAACAGAACAAAGCCTCACTGGTGCTGCAAAGCACATGTTCTGAGTTCAGCAGTAGCAGTCATTTTTCTCCTTCTTCGTAGCTGGTGCAGTGCTGTGGTTTGACTTTCGGCCTGGGAACAGCGCTGATAACACCAATGTTTTCAGTTGCTGCTCAGTAAAGTTTACTCTGACCAAGGACTTTCTGAGTCTCATGCTCTGCCAGGGAGGAGGGGAAGCTGAGAGGAAGCAGAGACAAAACACCTGACCTAAATTAACCAAAGAGGCATTCCATACCACAGTACATCATGCTCACTCTATAAACTGGGGGCAGTTACCCTGAAGGGCGAGATCACTGCTGGGTCAGGCTGGGTATTGGTTGACAGATGGTGAGCAGTTGTGTTCTCTTCACCTGTTATTTCCTTATCATCATTATTATTGGTGGCAGCAGCAGTGGTTTGTGTTACACCTTAGTTACTGGGCTGCTCTTATCTCAGCCTGTGGAGTTACATTCTTCTGATTCTCCTCCCCATCCTTTCAGGAGCAGGGGGAGGAAGGGGGGTAGTGAGATGGCAGCTGAGTGGTTCTGAGTTACACCTGGGCTTAAACCACAACAGCTCTTTTTGGCACCCAACAGAGGGCAGGAAGGGTTGAGATAACAACAGATCTGACTAGAGCGTGTCTAATCGTATTTGTGATAAACCTTCATTGTTTTGGATTAATAGTCACTTGTCACAGTGCTGATTTATTGGCTCTCAAAGTTGTTGCTCTTGATCTCACAGTTTCAGCATGTGGTACCTTACTTACAGCTGGTATTTGCTGTGTTAGTGTTTATTGGCTGCAGGCCTTGAGCTAAGGCTCTTGTTTCACTGTACTTTATGGTAATGACTTGTAAAACAATAGAATCATCGATCATGAAATTGATCTGGCTTGCGTTCCCAGTGTGGTCACCACCTCTATATGTTGGGAGGTATAAAACAGAAGTATTTAGCAATTACACATCTTTTTTCCCCTCCTCGGGTGGTCAGCCTATGAGGGAGACATTCCCACACACCCTAGTGACAAGTACAGCAGCTACTCAAACTCTGACTACAACAGATAATGCAGCTACCACAACCACAACAGCATGCAAGTACTAAGTTACACAGAGCCACATGTCAGAGCCTGATATGATAGCAACCGAGCTTAGAGAGGACAGAAGAGGACACCCTGCTATACAAAAGCAGACATTAATCCATTAGCTACAGTGCAGGGAGGAGGAAAAAAAGTCATTCAAAAGGGTATATAAAGCCTCCCTCATCTAGAGGTTTAATAAAGCAATTATTGAAGTATGACCTAACCCCACTGCCTATCAAGAGGCAAGCAAGCCACTTTTAGTTGAACACAAGCAATTTTACAAAGCTCTGTGTGCAAGAAGCTAGACAGGTCTTCAAATGTGACACCGAGCTGAAAGATGCAACAAGCCATTCCTGGTAGAAGCAGAAATGTCTGCTTCATACCTCTCTCAAAATCAGAGAAAATCTGTGCAAGTGAACTGCTCTGCTGCTGGTCAGACTGTTTGCCTTGTGTCACACTGCCCCTTCACAACCTATTTGCAACACGAGTGCATTTTGCTGCAGATCCAGAGCAGGAAGGAGCCCAGCACACTGTGCTCTGACACTGAGAAGGAGCAGTTGTGGCATCACCCCTGGAACTCCTGTGAGGCCACGACCACAGCAAACTCATGCTAACAACCATACCTTTTCAGCCAGGTGTCTTCTGTCCTCTATGCTTTTAAGCACTTTTGTTCTTATTTGTACTCCTCAGAAGTTAGAGATGATGACTTGCACCTTCTGATAACATGAAATATAATAAGAATACAATAAAACCTCCAATTTCCACTGGCATCAATGGAAGCAACCCAGGAGAAAATTCCATCACTGAGCATGGGAACCTGCTGCAGCTCCTACCTTTTATTCTATTCAATGTTTTATTATGAAGACTTGGATTTTTCAGTCTTTTCTCCAAGGAAATTCTTAATAAAAAGCTAGTGAAAATAGAGATTAATGTATAACACACAGAGAAAAGGTTCCTTCTAAGTACTACCTCCAAAGACTATGTTTTCACTTAGACACCTTTTTATTTCCTGTAGAGAACATGAAAACTCTGACTAAATACATCCAGCTCCACTGGATACATTTGGGATTGGAAATATCATTTCAGTAATCATAAAACCATTAATATATGAGAAGTGGTATTACACCAGTAATCCCGTGCTGCCAGAAGTAATTGTGCATTAGTTAGCACATAGTCCCTGTAAGAGATGGCAACATTACTATACAAATTGCCTTCTTAAAAAGAAAAATTAAGCTTTTATTCCTCCTCCTAAGAGCAAGAGTACAGGTCCTTGGTGCATATTAAATGGTTTAAAAATCAACTCAGATCTCAGAGTTTCAGAGGGCTTCAAGCTTGACCCAGCAGCTAAGCAAACAAGGTAGAATTTTAGCAGCTATAACTATAATTAACTTTGTTAAAAGAAACGCGTGTGCTTGCAAAAAGCTGGTATCCACTTGAGGATAGAATCGGTGCAGCTATTCCCAACACCAAGTAATGGTCAGAAAGCCAGAATCAAGAGCAATCTGTTGTTCTAAAGTATCTCCTACAAATGTCATCCCAAACTCAACTCTGCACATAGAAATAGCAGCACTGAAAAAAACATACAAGGCAACCACAGACGAATGCTCAGGATGAGGCAAGCTTGCTGTCTAGAGGAAATTAAAGAAGGGATATGACCATTAGGACTGAAGGTCAGGTGAAGCTATAATCACCTCTGAATATCACCAAAGGCAGCGTATCTTTAGTTCACGGCTGAAGTTTAAACTGGTTTGTGGGCAGAAGCAAATGATAAAGTACCTATCTAGAGCACATTTCCCCCCAGTCTGAGGGCTGCTCCATTCAAGATAGCTGCTGCTGGACATAAGTCAACTATGAAAGTAAATATCTTAATTTTTATCACTTCCATTTTCTCAAGTCACTTCAAAACCACTTTTCCAAACCACCCAAATGTCAATCAGTACATAAACGCCCAAGTTCTTCCATCAACTGACAGCATTTTCTGCTAGAAAAAAAATCACAACTACTTCTTTCTGTAGCAGTCACTGTTTTCAACACTGAAATCATGTAAGAAGGAAATGACATCTCTGTTTAATAGAAAAAACTAAGGTGATGTGGGGTGGAAAAAAACATTAACAAGAAAAGCCACAACGCAAAGGTATAAAAATAAATTTCAGGTGCAGGCTTGCATTTTAAAAACACACTAAGTCTGGGTGATGTTCAAGATAGGAAAAAGTTGAGATTCTCTTATTCTTCCAGCTACAACAATACATGGAAGTTGGCACAATTTTTTTCCAGACTTTGGTCTAAAAATTAGACTAAAAATGAAATGTTCTGCTACTGCTACAGCTTCTTATCCACATAAGATATCCTTCCTAACATTACCTCCATTTACAATACATCTCTCTAACTGGCTTTATTCCAGAAATAATGGCCAAAACTCATTAAGAATTCTGAATTAGTGTGACAGGGATTAACACCTACAGAGGATGAAAATGAATTTGTTTATTCTGTGAGACAGAGCGCACACTGACTTTATAAATTTAAAGGAAATGTTCTAATTTAGATGACAGATGTAGGAAAACCTATCCAAGCAGAAATTACCAGCTGAGGATCTTAAAATCCCTTACTGTCTCTGCCATGGCTGCTCTCCAATTGCCTGCCAGTTGAGTTTCTTGTTTTAACCAGTCCAGTTTCCAAAGATGGGTTTGGGTTGCTGGCTTTGGGTCCCTACCATCTGAACATCAGAAGCAAAACTGAGAGTCCTAGTGCACATACACACATGCAGGCAGACTGTAAGGAAGTCACCAGCACATGATGGAGTACAGAAATAATAAATGAACATCAAAGAGGTTTCCAGCTGTAGAAGATTCTCCTTTTTAATTCATCAGCTCATTCAAATGCCACATTACTTCGTCACACTTCCTATTCAATACAAAGTAATCACAAGTGTTTTACTGGACTAAATATGGACTAATTTGTAGCAATTTGATCCAGAAGACAATAAATAAAGGCCTTGATATTTCCTATTCTGTTTATTAGAAAGCACTTTTATGATACAAGTGAAGTTTCTTGACTTTCAGTAATTCACCATTTGGTTCTAATGTACTTAAATGGAAAAAAAACTCAGACGTTTCAAAAAGCCTAAAATAGAGAAACATCTGCTAGAATTTAGGTACAGCTGTTTAGTGAAGAGGTCCAATGCTGGAAGAGACAGTATTTAAAGCTCCTTCTGCAATCAATAAAAACTCTATTAGAACTGTCATGGAGCAGGAGGAAGATTTTGCTCAGGTTCAAAGTGGGTTCTTATTTAAACACTGACATCTTTTGCTTATCAAACTTGGAGAGATTTTTTCATTTAGTGTCACACAGGTGTTTGAGCCCAAGTCCAAACCAGGACACAACTTGCTGTTTTTCCAAAGCAGTCAGAATTGATTCAGTTATAAGAATAAACATCCCCAAACCAGTTTAATTTTGGGTACAGGATGCCTGCTGTATTTTCTCCACTTCAGTGGTGAACAAAACAACTGTGTTAAGCCTATTACCAGCTTTAGACTCTTTTTAACAAGTCTATACAGACCTGTGTGCAAAGCATCTTACATGGCATCACTACATTCTTTTTCGATTGGGGAAAACCTGAATTATATTTACAGATGAGACCAACCCATATGACAGGAGCATAATTCTGGGCCAGGGGAGTGTCAATGTGGACTACTACAGTCCTTAGCCACAGTGAGGAGAGTGGTGTCTCTCTCGGTTGTGGATTTAAGGCTTTAACTGAAATGGACATTCCAGTTTTTCAGCAATGGCGTCACTCACTACACCTGCACCAGGCAGGTAACATTCCTATTGGAAAGGACATGGACTGTCACAATGAGAATGCTCTGTTTGTTACTGTACCCCAGAGCAAACTGAGCATGTGAGAAAAACCCAGTGAAAACCTGTGGGACTCAAACATGAAGCCTGTCTAATGCTATCTAGTGCCTGTGTATACAAAGCATATAATGAACTACCATATATGAAGTTGGAGAATAGAGTTAAATGGTTGATTTAACAAGGGAAAACACAACAAAATAATAAGAGATAGTACACCCTCTGCCAGTTACCCAAATCAGTGATTACAGCAAACTTAGGGAGACTGTCATATTTCAGACACTATAACATCAGTATTTCTTACACAGTTTGTACAGCTCTAAGCACTTCATCAACATCATCTAAATAATGACAGTAATGTTCATAAACTGTGGGTTTATGAACACAGTAAAACTAGCATTCCTTTATCTTTCTGCTGCAAGAGATACCAGGAAGGATTAGAGATGCAATTCACAATGTAATGTTGGTACACAGAACCACCACCTACCCAAAAGATTTAGGTGGTTCTTGATTCATGGTCATTCTTGGGTTTGATATCTCAGTTGATTGCACCACATCAACACCAGAACCACCACCTCAAAAAGAACCCCACAAATGCTTAAATGCTTTCATCCTTCTCAATTAGAAAACTAGATCTGTGCACAAGACTACTAAATAGAGTCTGTAGTAGTAGACAATGTGTAACACAGCAAACTGCGATCTAGCTGTGCAGAAAGTCTGAGTTGACAGTGATTGCATATTTTCTGATCAGCTCCTGTGTCTTCACTGATGGAGCCACAGACACAAGAGTGTTCCATTTTCTTTGCATATGGGTTAGAAGCCCTTTGTAATATTAAGAAATATTATCATCACTTTCCTGTATTGCAGGAAAATGCTGACAAAGCGTGAAGTGCATTTTGGGAATGGGGATGTACTTTTTATTGATCCTTCATGAAATATTTGTGTTTACTATCAGATCTCCTCCAAAAAGCTGCTCAAGCATTACAGTGAAAGTGCTAAGTCAGCTCTAAAACATGTTCCCTCCCACACAGGAGATCAAACCCGAGAACAAATCCCATGCGCTGAGCTTTTATGGAACTTCACAGAATCCCAGACTGGTTTGGGTTGGAAGGGACCTTAAAGCTCATCCAATTCCAACCCTCTGCCACAGGGTAGGGAAACCTTTCACTAGACCAGGTTACTCCAAGCCCTGTGCAACCTCACATTGAACACTGGAACACTTGAACATTAACTTGAACAATAGAAGCATTCAAGACCTGTGAAATTTATTAGTCTTTTCCTCACATCACAAGCAGTTCCTTTGATCAAAATACAATTTCCCAAAAGATAAAATGTCTGTGAAAGACCCATAGATACCAATACCTTTGGTTTTACATGTTCATCTGAAACACAGAACTTCTGGATTACAGCTGGGTATGGGGAAAAACAAGAGTTTTCTCATCTCAAGGCCTATGTTTTCAGGTCAGGGATGTTACAAAACTGAACTCCAGACAGCTCTTCCCCCAAACACCCATTTTCCTTTTACCACAAAAACTTCATGAGCAGGGAGGTTAGATACACGAACAGAACAACTTCTGTTAGGAGGAACAACATAAGTAGATGAGAACTTCAGTGGTACGAAAAGAGAGAGAGAGTGGGAAATGTGAAGTCACATGAAGCATAAAAGGAAGGGTCAGCACCTGTGAATTCTACAATGGAAGAACTAGAGAGCATCAAATGAAACCAGGGAAAATGCTAAACACAACATAGAAATGGAAATTGACATGTAATTCACCTCTGAAACATCTTGCACAAGGCTATTTGGTGCTCATCGCTCACGTAAGTTCAAAACACAAGTAAATAAATCCATGTGGCTCAGGAAGGTTCCAAGCCCCAGACAGCTGAGAAACAGTTCTGAAAAACATCTCCATGTGCTTGCCCTGTTCCTCTCTTCACTCCAGGTATCCATCACTGCCCTGCACTGGAGACAAAGCACAAGCTCAAGGGATGTTTCATCTCTTCTAGTACAGTTCCATGCTGATGTTTCTCCTTCAGGGAAAACAAGTGTAAATTGCAGAGAGAATGGTGATATTCTGCATAAAATCTGCATTTCTTTGCTGACTTTTCAGATTAACTGCAAGGGACTGAGCCAACAATTCTGGTTTTATTTTTTAATTAGTTGGGTCATAAGCAAACAGCTTGTCACAGTTCACCTAGTGCTGCGCAGTGCATGTCTGTGAGCCCAAACACTACCCACAATATCCAAGTGAATCTAAAAGACTTTTATGGATATTCTACTCTCAAAGGATGCTGGAGGAGATCAATGGACGCCAACTGAGATCATTATGTATGACTTACCTTGCCCATTTCCTTCCCTTTCTGCCTTTGAGGCTCTTTTAGTGCACTGAATGTCTTTCTGGGGAATTTCATTTAATATCTTGGCAGCATACTCAATTCCTCCTGTCAGATCCTTGAGGCAGTCCTATAAATAAAGGGCAGAATGCTTTATTACTAGAGTCAGCAAAAGAATTGTGCACAATGATGTCCTTACTCATACCACAACGTTATTAAAATGTGCATACTGTTTCTGTGGTTCAGAGACAAAGAGAGTCAAGCAATTGTAACTTAATGGCTTCAGTTCTCTCTTCTCCCAGATAAATGTAGAACAATTTGTATTCTGACTCCTGCTCCACATGAGCTGCCACCTCTGCCTCCTCTACTTCTGTTCACTCACACAGACCCACACCTTACTGCTCTTGAATGAGTGCATACTGCATTTGTGTGTAATACTGATATGTAATTGGTATCAACTGCAAACTGTGCACTTCCAAGGTTCAGCGAAGGGCAGCCTGCTAGGTCAGGCCATGCTATGTTAAGGTTCAGGCCCAGGGCTCCCACTCAACATTTGCATTTCCAGTGCACTGGCATGCAAAAGACCCTGAAGAAGTCCCATAGGGTCCCAATTCCACACCCACTCAAACTTCTACAGCCTGTTGCTGCGGAACAGCAGCCTTCAAAGCTTTGATCCAAAGTAAAATAGGAAGCAGGTCGTTGCTAAATGTACTAACTTGAAACTAGCCTGCTTCAAAAAGACTTCAAAGCGCTTGCTAGTGTTACAGAACCATCCATCCAGGGATGACTTACACATTGTAGCCAGACCCCTGATTTTATCATGATGCTCATCAATCTGCGTGCACTATATCCCTGGGCCTAACATGACAAAGAAGAACTTCAGTATTTGCACAATGGGGCCATGAAAACAGAGTATTAGTACGACTTCCACTTTGGTCCACCTCCAACAGTACAGTTACCACTCTCATATTACTGCAAATATAAATAAAACTTCTTTCTCGATTCCAATATTAGAGTACATTTCATCTTTCATTAAGATGCTCATGTGAGGAAGAACCAAGGCATCAAGTAGTAGAAACACTGCTGGTCTTAGCTGCAGAACAGTGTGACTCCTTATTCACCATTTACGCAACAAAACTCATTCTGTCCAGATCAGTCCTCGACTTCATATATACCACAAAACCCAAATCCTGAATTTTTAATAGTAAGTTTCCAGGAGGACTTCAGTTTAAACAGAACTTCATTAAGATGTCATAATACAGTTTAAAAAGACTCCACTTGCTCACAGGGACAGTTTTTGTCACACAGAGCCAAGGGGAACACTTGAAGTAGTAAGCACTGTGACCAGTAACATGATTTCATCCATACTAACACCAGAATCAAAAGAGTTTGCGATTATTTCAGTAACAGAAAGAGCAGCTGCTGTCCATTAACACAAATTCAAATGTGGGAAAAGAAAAGGCATCATTACACATCGTCTTAAATTATTACAAGCCACACAGTAAACCCGCATAAAGTGTCATAGTATTTGAACTGCAACCAGATTATGTCTCTTATGTAGCTCTGTGGAAAAAGAGGAATGAACTATGAACTCCAGAGCAAAAAGAAAGATCTTTTCACTGGGCTATGTGTTGATGGCAAATGGAAGTGCTGATTTCCATTTATCTTGACAACAGCTACAGAAAGAGTGTCTGAGGTCTCAAGGAAAAATGTTCTTAAATGACGTCTTTAGGTCTGTCTGGAAAGTCAAAAGAATAACAGGCACATCAAAATAAATCATGCACAAAAAATAATTCAATGATTCATTTTAGCAGCTGACTAGTGCAAATATTAAACATGAGAAAGTAGGACACTCATGCAGTTCTGGGTTTTTTCTTATATACACACACAGTTTTACAGATACGCACATTATATATGTGGTTTCATAGTGAAGAATTAAAGCAGCAGTATGGGGTGGGCTGCCTTTCAGACATGGTAAGTAAAAAAGAAAAACCTTCGAAAATCATATGCATGTATTTTTCAACACAAGCATGTGATAAAGTTCCTCACTGCCTTTGGAACAGGTATCAATGTCAAACTTGGGCTGGAATGTCATAGCTGCTGGCAGGGCACTACTGTAAGGACGCTCATGTATGCAGTGGTCCCACTGACACCATCAGGTGTTGTTTATGCATGATCCAAGCCTAGATGTCAAGGCAAAGCAGAAGGAGCCAGCAGGGAAGAGACCACAGAAGAAGGCGTTAAAGGAGAGAAGGATTAACTACAGAAACAGAAATTAAAATGTTTTTTCTCCTTCTCTCTCAAAGGGGAAGTTAAACACAAAACTGACATTAAAGAGTTGATATTTAGGACTTAGACACTCTTTAAGAAAGACAAAATTAGCTGTAATTTAGTACATTAATCATACTTGGACTCTCAAAAAAAAACCCAAACTTAATCCCTGTGTTTAAGCCAGATTTTGCTCTATTCTGCTAAAACTGGGCCCTTTTCGCAAGAGAAAGCCAGCAGAAAAATATGCACTGAAATACTTCCCATTTTTTACAATTAGCTCACCTGTACATTACTTCTACTATCAAAATATGTATCCCCTTTTGACATGAACCACGGAGCATGTTTAGGGAAAAAAGTAATCGCTTTAGAAGACAGTTACCCCTGACACCCTTCTCAGAAAGCGTTCAAGTACACCCCTAGAGGCTTATTCCTCCACTGCACAAAGCCTCTAAACCCATGGCGCTGAAAGTCTGCTTTTTGGACTAGGTGCATCAACATGCAAAGTAGCTGAGCTGCTGGGGAGCTACTTTGTGTTTCAGGAGATCTGGATTCCAACTTCTTGTTCTCCCTAGACTTGTTCTCCCAAGGGAGCTGTAAACATCCTTCACTCTTAGAAAAAAAATCTGAAACACATTAACTTGATGCATTTCCCCTTACCAAGCCCACATTAACCTTAAATAATTACAAGATATGCACTGACAAACATAAGAGGCAAAAACAGCCTCAGTGCAGGGCACACACTCACCAAACTCAAACTAGATAAAGTACTATCAGCCTTAGATCTGGCCTTAGATCCAGAGAACAACTGGCAAAACAGTGCTGCCCTGGGACAATTTCCACTCCCCCTTCATAAAATTCACAAGAGTCCTCATTAAAGAGATGAAGTTGCATTAAATGAAGGCAGAAATTATAACTAATTTTAAATATGCACTATTTTAACAGAACCTTGTTAATCTGCTCAGGTGCATTACACTTGTGAATTCCTTAATGTTTCTTTAATGATTTTGGAAGGTAATTCTCTGTTGAATTGCAAACCAGTTTTGTTCAGACACATTCAAGTTTTCCCACAGTGAAGTAAGCAAGTTATCAAGAGAACTAATTAGCTTGACCTTCTGTTTGCCCAGTAATGAGAAATGCATCAAACAGGTATCTCTTTTCATGTCTGAGCCTGTCAATTAAAGCTCAGGTTTGCTGTTCATTGCCTTGTCCTCAGGAAGATTTACCACCAGCACAGCTGATAAAAGCAAAGCCCCAGTCACTCACCTCTGAACACCTACAGGTAATAGCGTTGCATTTCCTTCAGTGCAGGAAAACAACAACCATAAATGAAACCTACTTTGCAGAAGCCAAATAAAATCCTTATGAATTCAGAGCTCCTCAGGCAAATTAAAAGCTACGGACTCAGACACTAATGGATCCTACAGGCAAGAACCACTCTCAAAAGGCTAACCATATCCTGATTTATTAGGAATTTTAGGAATTGCTACACTTGAATAAACTATGGGTCTTGATTTCTCTAGCACTCTAATAGCACATTTTATCAAATACAAGTCCTTAGCTCATACATTCAGCCTCCTTTTACAAATAAAGGAAGCCAGAAGATAAACCATCAAAAGGAAAGACCTGAGGACTGACAGGGGTAGGGACTCTGATTTAAATTATTCCTCATGTTACTCAGACAAGCTCATAACAGTCAAGGTTACAAGGGAGTAACAGGGAAAGAACTGAGGGAGGTTATTCTAGAGAGTGTTATCTATTCATTTTCTAAGGTAACCCAAAACTCTCATAAGTGAAATGCCAGCAGGTTTCTTTGGAAGACCCCAATATGGCCACAAAAAATGGATTTTTATACAAGACCTTAGCCATCCATTACACAGCGTCAGATCTATACATTCATAGCATCTTCCATGCATTCTTTTACAAACAAACGCAACAACATTGGGCTCCTCTACTTAAGGGAACCTCTAGGTCTCCTGGACTCATAATTCTCCTCCCATTTAATATCAGGAATGTAAAACACTCCAGTTTTGCAGCCCTGATGAGTCCCTCAGAAGCATGCAGTTAAACTGCACACTTACGAAGCCAAGGACCAGCTTTCCAAAAAGACTTGTTTCTAGCAATGAAGAGCACCACATATTCACCAATTTTCACCATTGCCATCCATCACTGTGAACGAGGCTCTTAAAGCTTACTGAATGCTCTACAGAGACAGTCAGTACATCCAAGTGGTGCTCACAGCAACCCTCACACTGAGCTAAATGCTATCTAAATTGCCATCTAAATGTCCTCTTTCAGTAGGTATATCTTGCTGCTTCTGCAGGAGTCCACCTTTCTCTCAGAGCTCACACAGCTGACAACATCTTTGTGAGCTGTCTACTTGAATATCTTTCTATTGCAAACCAGGCAGTTATCACCCTTCCCTCTGAAACATAGCTGACATGGGATATAGCAGCATTCCTCTCTTTCACCCAGTGCCCTAGCAATGACATAATGTGGCCAAGATGTAGGAAGTCCAATTTGGTTTCTTCCTCTGCTGGCAGAAAATTCAAGCTTCAAGCACCTTTCACCTTTCAGGAACCTGCAATCAGACCTGGGCAGGAGATGAGGCAAATTTCAGCTGGAAACAGGCAGATAAGGGAAATTAATTTCCAGTTTTCCATGTGCAGGAAACGGCCCTAAATGCTATACACTCAAGCATTTTTTTCTTATCAGTTACAGTTTCATACAATCATCATGAAACCTTTTAATCCAAATTCCCTGTTCTCTCAATTTTCAGGAGAGCAGGCTCCATCATTTGCTCTCTGGAGCATCATGCCACCTAAAGGCTAATGCTGACTCCCCAGGGTCCACAGCAGAACATACTACAAAGTCAAAAAGCAACCCTAAGCCCGTAAACCTTTTGGGTTTTTTTGCTCATGTCAAAATATGAAACCTAAAAGTCCTTTAACCTTAGAGAAAGTAGTCCTTTAACCTTCTCTTACAAAAGAGAAGAGTCACTAGATGGAGAAAACACAACACTTTAGAATGTTCTTGGTTTATAATGAGAAGGTAGTATTTTAGAGAAACATGTTACAAGAGAACCTATCAGCACGATGCAATCTCCTCCCATGTGGAGATTATCCATGTCACCTATTGAGAGCAGACACCCAGGACAGCTGGTCAGCATACTGGTACCCAATACGTGGTTGATGGGCACCGACTGGTAGGTTGCAAGTTAACATGAAAAAGACCAAAGGGAAGTTTGCCTTTCAACACTACTCTCCCATTTTAAGCAAGAAACTATTTTACAGTATTTATATGATGAAGGAAAGAAACAAAATACAAACTGGAAACAACTTAAAGATTATAGTACCCATAACGTCAGCTGCGTAATCAAATGGCAAAACTAACTCATTTATTACATCAGTATTTTTTTCTTAGTGCCATAAATTCAGCATATTTTTTGGCAGTTCTCCCTTGCTAGGAACAATTCTTTTATTCATGAACCCACTCATTTTAAGGGCTGAGTCTTTAGAGCCCATTAGAAAAACATCATCAACACATTTTGCTTTTTTAATGCAAGGAAAGAAACATTAAGCAAGCTGCTGCGCCCATTTTTCAAAATAAATCTGTTCTTCTCTCCCACAGTTATATATCAGTACATAAAACATTCATTTCAGCAGAGTTACTTCTGATTTACATGGCTATGGAAGGAGAGTCACAAACCCATAGCATACATAAAGATATTTCTGTAGTGTCTCCTTGTGTTGCTGAGTCAGCATGCATCTAACCTCAGACAGAAGAGGAATGTAAAGTTCCATTATGCTGCAAAGGGAAAACATGCCTTGCTTCCTAGCCTAAGTATTATTATTCATATTGCTACAGTGCCCACAGAGCAAGACCTCACGTGCTTCCTGCTGTACATTGCTCAAAACAAAATATTTGCTGAATATTTACAACCTAAATAGATAACAGCAAAACTAGAGCTAGGAAGCTGAGGCAGAAACCTCCACCAGGGCTTTCTCAAGGTCTCCCAGAACACAACAGGCATAACTGCTGCCAAGGGCCACAGCACATTATTTCCTCTCCACCTGGACTCCATCTGAACAGGACAGCACTTTCCAGTACAACTTGGTACTGTTCTTCTAAACAACAACACAGCCTTTATTTTTTAATTATGATACATTAAAACATCTCATACATTCATCTTTTCAGAAAATCTGGGGGAAATGGCCCTAATGAAATACTTCTTTATCTTTGGATAAGAAGGTATTGTAGCTCTCCTTTAAATGGCAAACAGCGAAGGGTGATGGAAATCAAAGACACATCCTATCAAAGGTCTGCTCTGACTGATAAAGGAGATGAGTTTTGTCAAAGTGGTTCACCAATCTTTGTCTATGTAGGCAGCTTTTCCATAGACAGGAAGTATCCTTCTGCAAGTCCCTGGGTCAAACAGATTCAATGAGGCATTGCAATCTATCAGATACTTTAAAAAGCTATTTTTTCTAGGTATTCATGGAGTTCTTGCCCAAAACACACAGTTGGTTAGGCATCTATTAAAACACCTTACTCCAGTACTTCAGCCAGTTATTGACTTTGTACCAACCAAAATTTATTATCACTATCTATTCCTGACTTACACGTCTTCTCAAAAAAAAACAAACCCAAGAAACCACAAGGATGAATAATTCAGTTCTCATTTCACACTAACAGCACATTAGTTTATTTATCAGTCACAGATGAAAACCAGAAGAAAAATATTCCTTAGCACTCTCAGTGCTAAGATCCTAACACAAAATAAAACAGTTCTCAGACATCTCAGAGGCTACATATTTTAAACAGATGCCATCATTTTGCGAGCAGCTTAGCATCAAATGTGGCACATCCATTCATACTATCCCTTCAACACAGCAGCACAATCCAATTTCTGTATTTCTGCCTCCAACAGTAGTTATCCCCCCAGCTCCTCCTCTATCCCTCTAAAGAGGCAGGGCATGGTGCGTCTTGCATAAAGCCAGGAGCAAAGCGAATGTGAAAACGTTAGCTGGCTTAGCCAGAGCACCAAAAACACAGGGTGTTTAAAAACACACCTTCCCTTCTAGCAAATACGTATCTTCTGGGCACTGGCAACCTATCTTTTGCTGCTCTCTTTTTTACAACAGCTTTTTCATAGTTCAGCGGCTGTATTAAACACACATACTTTGATTAGGAGGTCACACACTCCACTCCGTGAGACGTTGGACTTGGCGACTTGTGTTCAGCTGGACATTTGACCAGCACTGGGCTCAAATCCCTTGCTTACTTGGACATTGCAGTTCTTTAGTGGCAGAGAGGCTTCTCTAGGTTCATTCCGTGTGATGCTCAGAGCAATGAACGTCAAAGCTCCACTGGAATCTCAAAGTACCAGCGTCACACAAATCAACTGAAGTTCAAGCTGGGACCAACTGACTAACCAATGAGTTTCACATAGCAGCTTGTAGCTCAGAGACTGCCTTTCCTAATTCACTCAGCTGACACATAAAACAATTTATCCTTGTGTTTCACAGCTTTTACGCATATTCTTGCATACCCCTCACCCCAAAGCAGGCACGTCATACGAGTCATTTAAACCCAACTGACACACAGGTCTCAAAGCTAGATGGACTGTAACATCTTCCATTTGTGTAGTAGTGACACAGCTGATAGCTTCCACTGCATTTTTCCCTCTACTAGTGGAAGGGGAACCAAAATGAAATTTCTGCTAGAGCTGGTCCTTATAAACACTAGATGAACAGATACACAAGAGCAATTCGCACCTCTGGCTACCTTCTGATTCCCATCACAGGAAGCAGGTCTGACTTTCTCCATGTCTGATGCCAGAAGCCCAACAGACACTGGTGCTACAGCTCCCAAGGAGGAAATACCCAACAGACTTAGTTCCAAAGCTCACCAAAGTCACTGCTGCCTGGTTCTTTTTCCTGTTTCACTTCCTGACTTGACCAAAGAATATTTCTGCATTATCTCCATGCCTGAATTATGCTTACATACATGTACAACAGAAACCCATGTTCCCCTTTTGTAATTAGGCACTGTGCAGCCACCTGCCAGACTGTCTGTGCTCCAACAACTCAGCATGTGTTTGTACAACCAAGGTACAGAAATCAGTGGAGTGCTGCACCGGGCAACAAACTGCAGTAAGTATCTTACAGGAAGGCAACCTGTTAACTTACAGCTGGGATAGAAAACTCTATATGCAACTCAAAACCCCAGTACCTAGAGGCAGAGAAGAGATGACCAGACAGGGAATGCTCCTCTTCCTTGGCATTTTATAAACTTGTTTTCTACCTTGTGTCAGGATACAACATCTTTTAAAAGGTATTTTTCACTCTGTGAGCACTGTGACTGTATCATCACTCTTTGGGGATGCTTCCATTCAAATGTTATCAATAATAAACAGTGAAAACAAATACAATTGTCCAAACCAATCCTAGATATGGAAGTGCTCAACTCGAGGAGCATTTGAGGGGTTTTATTTTCAACACACATGGTGGAGGGAAGGGGGGGGGGAATCAGACCCCCTCATAAGTGTATTCAGAAAGCCCCAGAAGTCACTGTCTGTCCTGAAAGCAGACTTGAATATTATGTCTACCAAGGCACCACTGAAACATCAGTGAGTCCACTTGTGTGCTTAACCAGGCATTTTGTGACCTGAAGCAAGAGCCAGAACTGCTGAAACCACCTCACTCCCACCAATATTAACGAAACCCCAGGAAATGAAGAGGGTTTGAACACCTCCACAACAAGTGAGCTTTGGCCTCAGTTTCAGTTGTGCACAGACAAAGGTGGCAGCCTGCGCAAGTCTGTCTTAACCAGATTTATAGTTTGGGGTTTTTTTAAGAATGCTGGCTAACTTCATCATATGCGAGCACACACCAATTCTCTATTTGGAGACAGCAAAGGGAGCAAGCACGAGCTGAACTCACAGCTTCCCAGTCTCCAGCATGACGCTTGTATTTTCCCACATGTTGCATATTTGCTCACACTAGCTCCCAGGCCAAACACAGCAATTCCTTGGAAATAGCGTCAGAGACTTTAGAGCAAAAATGACCATCAATGAAAGCTGTGCATCAGTACTGGCTGGCAAAATCTGGTCTTGAACAGCATCACTTACAAAAAAAAAAAAAGCGACTAGAGATTAATTTTGTAGGAAAGGACATTTCACAAACACTTATCCTCTATACCCCCTCCAACTACCGCACCTCCATAAGAGGGGTCTGATCAGCCCTGGAGCCAATAGCATATTGTCCTCTGACACGTCCATTTTCATTTTGCAACTGTTTATCGATCCATTCAAAGACTGAGTTCCTCCTACGAATGAAAATGGCCTCTCTTTTCTGGCTGAAGAGCAGATAGCCTATTTAAGACCTTAAGAGAAAAACTTCAATTCACCTGTTATATGCAAGCCATTTGCCTCCGCAGAACAATCCTAGTGTCATAGATTGCCCCAACATTCATTTTCTCTGTATTGCTTCAAACTAGTCAAGTCAGAGCTTGCAAAGCAAATCTAAATGTGGCAAGCAACAACATACAAAACCTAAAGAAGAGAGGAGGACAAGACAGATTACATGCTTACAAGTAGAAAAACCATCTATTTACAATGCCTCCTGTACAATGTTGTGCCTATAGTGCATTTGACTAAAACAAGGAAACCTGCAACAACTGCCAGTCACATAGACATTCCCATAAGTAACTGCTGTTTCCCAGTGAAGCTTCAATGACTTGCAGTACGGGCTTACAAGCTCCCAGCTCTCCTTCCTTAGCTAAGGCAAACCACAACCCAATAGCATTTCAGCTTTCCCATGTAGACTCAATCATTTCTCCTCAACACCAGTACTCCCATAATCTTTAGCCCAAAAAAGAAAGATAAATACTGAATCGGAAAAGAACTGGTTACAGAAAAGAGATAGGTCTGTATATAACTTCATTGAAAGTGCTTGGATCATGCATGGTTTGTAAATGATGTGACACTCCAAGGAAGTGTGCAATAAAGTACATGCACAACAAAAGCTAAAGCTCTCTCCTGTGACAAGGCTCCTGAAGGCTCTCACCTGCTCTTTAATAAAAACAACTAAGGAGGCATGAAAGGTGATCAGCACCTCGTTAAGCACATGGGAGGCCTGTTTCCTTAGATAAACCTTAAAGGACTGCCAGTATTCACAGTATCACCGCAGGCAATGGAAAGTTCATGGCGTTCTAAAAGACACCCATGCAGGCAGGACATCAGCTACAGGATGCTGTTAAAATCTGAGTAATAAGCTCCAGGAAGATGACGAGCTCAGAAGGTATTAAGATGACAGTTTCAGACACAGCCATTATTCAAATAGCTTTCTGTCACCAAAGGAAACTGATTACAACTTTCAGTGTGATGGCAGCAATATGTAAATCAGACTGCTGGAATAAGGATGTATGGTGACAATGTGTGGCATGAGTCACCAACTAGAAAATGGAAGTAGGGGTGAAAAACCCATGCCATTTGCATGGTCAGGCATTCTGAAGGCCTTGGCTTAACAGACTGAGCAAGATGTACTACATCAGAAGCCCCTCTAGAATATAGCTGCTCAATAATAAAGTGTCTATCTGACGTACTAAACTATGGAATACCATCTGTCAAAAACAGGTTATTAGGGACAGACACAGGACAGGAAAAATGGACAAAGTCTTCTGGCCAACAAAAGACAGATTCTGCAAGCAGTAAAAGTCATGAAAACTATGCCTAATAACCTCTCTGGCAAGATTAGCATCCACGTGGACCCACTACAGGAAGTGAGGAGCGCAAATAATCTATCTGCAGTCCTCCTGCAGTGGCTCACTGAACACCTATTCATGCTAACTGGAAGTGACAATGACAGTTGTGCAGTAAATAAGAGGTATCTTTCCCTGAGATGATAAGGACTAGAAATCTTTTGGAGTAAAACTGGCACTGCACTTGAAAATGCTGTGTCTAAACACAGAAGGTGATTGAGAACTTTTGAATGATTGTGCCATAAAGAAGAAATCCTATGTAACATGTAAGGATTCATTTCAGTATAACATTTTAAACTGGAAAACAGGAGACATAGCATCTGTATATTCTTTGAACTGCAACTAGCAAATTCTGAAACCTGGTATCCAGTTATCTGGTATCTAGCTCCACCTAATAAGAGCAGAGGGTTTACATACCAGATACGTACCAGATTCAGCCTTCCATAGCTTTAAGCTCACAGAAGCATTGGAGAGCAGAAATAGTATGGAAGAGCTCCCAAGGAAGATCAGGCAGGAACTGATATGGCCCAGAAAGAGAGAAACTGCTGCCTTAGGAGGAAAAAATAGTCAGCTATGGCATCTGTTGTTATCCCTTCAAAAAGACAAAGCCTTCAAGATGTAAGTAAACACTTTCACAAGTGGCTCGCAGCCCCATTTTCCTGTCTTAACAGAAATAGTTCTTTTTAACGTACCTCACACAAAGCAAAGAAACTTTGCAGTATCTACTACTGAAAACTGAAAACTGATATTATGGCTTGGTGACTGGCATAAGTAAAAAAAAAAAAAATCCTATTACAGCAGTGAATTACCTTCCAGGTCTTCTTCAGACAGACATAAAATAACTTAATCCAGGCTAGAATACTATATATATTCTATAATAAATAGAATATTGTATAAATAGAGCATTAACTATTCTATTAGAATATGCATATATCAGAAATTTATTCCTGGATTTGCCATTTTATAGTGACATATGGCATAACAAAACTCAGCATGATGCAGGATGAGAAAGTAACTTGTTCTACGAACAGGTTCCCCCAAGGAACTTATATTACACTCAAGTCCTTGCACTCTATTTTCTAAAAATGGACTGTGGTTTAATGACATATTTCAGTTTCATGAGCTGTTTTTTAGAGCAGTTGCTCCATCAGTGGCTCTGTCACCACCAACAAAACACACAGAACTTATGTGATTTTAATTCATCTCTTAATGAAGTCATCCGATGGCACTTCTGGAATCATCTAAACACAGTGGGCAATGACTGCCACTATACTGCTGCCTACCTGCCTTGCTACAGACTCCACAAATATCTTCTTTTTTAATCATTTCTCTGAATCCCTGTCATCAAAAAGGAAGATGCATGAATGCAGATTCCCTTTATAATACATTTAGCAGAGCCTGTACCCTCCCGATGCTGAGATCTCAGCAGTGAATCTTCAGAAGTAACACAGCAGAGTCTGATACGTTCCATCCTAGGGCTGAATGGTGGAAATAATAATAATAAGCAGCACCTTCAGCCCCAATCACCAGCACATGCCAAGATCACAAATTGCAACTGTGTATAAAGAAGGATCTGAAATGCAAATGATCAAGAGGCCATTAGAGACATTAAAGATTTAGCAGATGTATGTTCACCCTGTTTTTAGCAGGGGAGAGAGGATGGGTGAGAGGGGAAGACTAGAAGCATTAATTCCACAGAAATAGCTAATGAAATGCAGATACCATATTCATCTTTTCACAGAACAGTCACATGTCTCATTAACAACTGGACAGTGACTATGCCTTTAACATTTCATGTGGGCAAAAGATATTCAAAATAAATATTCCCCATTCAACTTTAATTTCAGTGACTATTATTTACATCAATAATTTTGCTTGTAGGATGGAAAGCTACCCCAGAGCTGTCTCACAACAGACTAACCTTCAGATGACTTTCCATTCGACTTGGATTGGCCATATGCTCTCCTCAGAGCAAAAGAGCCTTTGAGATTCTTTTGCTTCCTACATTAGCTAACATAAGGACAGAACAGGGTGATCCTGCAAAACAGATTTTGCAATTTGAATTTTCCAAAGTGAAGAGAGGGTCTAAGCCTATTCCTCTTCAAAGGACATTCCTAATATTTACTGCTGCAAAGACATAAAAATAATCCTTATTCATAAGGCCACCCAAATACCCATGCATATGTACCAAAACTTTCTTGGGATTCCTTTAATTCCCACCGGCAGTCACCTTTATGATCAGCGCCATAAAGGTTAAACTCCTACTTTTTAACTAAAATTGGACTGAGAAGCTTCTATTTTCAGTCTGCAGGCTTTGGGACTGTATTATTGTCACAGTCACATCATATTATTTCCACCAAAACAGCTGGAGGTTTCCAGTGTAGGAAGCAATTACTATGAAAAGTGTCAATGTGTCATTCTCCCCAAGTCAAATTTTTAACTTCATGTTATAGGATTTGACAAGTATCCAGCTCTTAAGTCTCCACCAAGAATAAGGGAAAAGGAGAGAGTGCACATGGGTAAGTCACAAGAGAAAAGAACAGTTTACCCACTGCTATGCAAGCAGATTCTGACATTGCTGACTGATGCCACAGTTGTGGTGCATTTCTAGAGTTTAATTGCTTTGGCAGAAGGCAGGCTTAGGTCTGTATGCATGAATGAACACAGTTTGCCTTGACCCAACAATGCATATACAAAAGGCATCAGTTGAGAACAACATGCTAAGTAATTACATGCTTAATAAGTGGTGCAAGCATTTTAGGAGGCAATAATCACAATTCAGGGCAGGGATAACAGAAAATGTCCTGCCTATCAAATGCTTAACAAAGAAACAGTTACTTTATGATACCTTTCAGGCTCAAAAGGCTCAAATTAATGACAGCACTAGGTACAAAGTACCACCGCACACAGGCCTGAAGCTTCCTGGCAGTGTCTTCCCAGGGACTGTCCACACAGAGAAACAAAGACATGGTCAGATATATCTGGTAGCATATAGTGTTTCTACTAGCTTAACCCCTAACCTGAACAGCTACATTAGAAAACAATAAAGCACAGAACTAGACAATAACAAGCAAACAACCTGGCTACACATTCCCGAGAGCAAGCAGAAGCGCTTTCCTCTAAATCCTCCCTACATTTATTGGCTGGCAGGCACATTCAGCTTGCTCCAACCTCCCAGAGCACACTACGGCCTCACCCTTCTCCAAAGGCAGACATTAATGTTGCTGCCTTTTCCACCAGGGAAAACAAGCCAGCCAGTTCTGTGTGACCAGGGAAGCCTTGGCTCATGTCATAGTCACTGCATCCCAGTGAAGGGTTCTTTGGTTCATGGCCTCCAGCTATTGCCTCAGACTGCCCACACAGGTCCTGGCCTTCCTTCCAGGAGCCTGCACAGGTCAGACTGCACACCAAAGAATGAAGTGCACTGGTAGCAAAACTCACTCCAGCCACTTTGAGTGCCAAGATCTTGTTCTCCCATTACATTTTGGCACCTCAAAGACCACACTATTAAATTTGAAGCTAACAATTTGTGAGAGTAATTAAAAAGGAAGGAGAAAGGAAAAAAAGGGGGGGGGACGGGGAGAACTTTACCAAAAAGCACTTCAATGCTTTTAAGTTGGCATCAAGACAAGGAAGTGATACAAAACATATGAGATCCCAAATCCAAATCCTGCTTAGAGTGGGAATCTCCTGCTAGCGCACTATACTCTGCAGCTACGCATGGTATATTAAATTAATGGAAACTCTGAGCCTTAGCATATGTTTAATAGCTACAGTCTGCTTTTTTGAGCAATGATACCACTTTCGTACTGTATACAAAAACACACATATGGATGCATTTACGTATGTCAAAAATACCCACACAGGCTTTGATATTACTCAACAACACATATTGTCCATGGTCAAAGAGTGCTTTAGGCTGTATTAAGCAACACAGAAGTAATCCGGTAAAAAGGGCCCTAGCTCCTCAGAATCTAGCAAAATCTTATAAAAAAACTAAACCAAAACAAAAACCACAAAAGCAATCATCAGCCAAGCAAAAGATGCTCTCCTACCATCAGCCTGAGCCCAATAAGCCCTTACTCTTCCCACAGCAGGGCAAAAATCTCGTCCAATAAGCCAGACAACCTCTCTCACACACAGCTGTAAAAAAGCTGTGGGACACAACAGGACAAGGGGCAATTTTCCAGCTGCGTATCAGTCCACAAACTAAGTGTAGCAAAGTATAATCCTCAATATGTGCCACCCAGAAGGGTTGGAGTGACATCATTTGTACATTTGGAAGGTGCTACATATTGAAATACATCAAAAATTCAATGTTGCACCAGTGCGCCAAAGTGATTGTGGAAATTAACTGGTTACTCAAAGTTAATCAGACAGATACAGGGAAATGGCAAATGCTTTTTAAGTCATGATTGTCACACAGACGCTGTGTGGCTGCGCCTGAAACAGCTCTCTGTAAGCCACACATTTCTGTTCCCAAAAGCTGGTAACATTGGGCAGTTGTGTACTGCACAGTCAACTTCAGGAACACCATCCTGTTTTCCCCCCATAATCCAGGCAAATGAAGCAAAACACTGTGCCAGAAGCGAGGACAAGAGCATCAGCAGCGTCACGGCAGCGTGCGGGGGGAAAAGCAGTCCTGCAGCCCGAACGTGGGATCGCTCAGTACACAGCTTCTTCCCGCGAGCCAAGAGTGACATCTGCCGGGACCCACGGCGGTTCCTGCAGCTAAAGGAATCGAGCCGAGCCCAGCCCCGGGACTCCTTCACCGAGCGGACTGCCCACATAGGAAAGGCTTTGACCCGGACAGCTCTTTTGTGAGGAAAGGATATCTGTGCCCACTTCGGAGCAGGGAAGGAGACAAAAAACAGGGATGTCAAGGGCAAAAGCATTCACTGTAATCCTTTCTAACTCCGTCCCACCAGACTTACAGGAACAGCGATACCTCCCTAGAAGTGGAACAGAGAACGTGACCATAAGGAGAAAAACAAAGAAAAAAACAGTAATGCCTTCAAACACTGCTATCTTAGACAAAACCCCCTTGTATCTGGGGCTTTAGACACAATATTGGAGTGCAGCGTGGAAGGAAAGCAGCAGGCAATGTTGCTGCAATATAATGTGTGCCACCTACCTGGCCAATTTGCCAAGAAGATAGGAAATTATCCCAAGACAGGGGCTTGCATCACAGTGTCTAATGGCTGTGAACTAAATTTCATCATTCTAATACTTTTTTCCGCTTTTACATATAATATGCACATATTTTTTAAGTAACTAATCCCAGACCTACCCATGTCAGGACTGCAAATACTATCTTTGTATGAAAGTGTCCTGGGTTCGGCAGTAGCAGTCGTTTTTCTCCTTCTTGGTAGCTGGTGTGGAGCTGTGTTTTTCTTTTTTTACTTTCAGCTTGGGAACAGTGTTGATAACACCAATGTTTTAGTTACTGCTTAGTACGTTTTGGTCTGGCCAAGGACTTTTGGAGCCTCATGCTCTGCCAGGGAGGAGGG